>JBAMBJ010003806.1:0-23993 GCA_037043495.1 Drosophila recens | reverse complement strand
AAAACTCAACATGCAAAGCAATTAGTTAATTCAATATATAACAACTTGTTTGCTAAATGGATGATAAGTTGGTCGGTTGGATTGGGAGGTGGTTAAAGTTAGTTAAGGCATATAAAAAATACATACCCGCTGCTGTTGGAGAGACCAGTGTTGCCATAGACACTCTGGCTGGACTGGTAAGCACTTTGTGGTGTCGAATATCCCGATGTGAGATAGGCGGAGCTCGCATTTGCGCTGTTATTGCGATTATATATGTATATATAGTTTGTGAGTTTTAGTTGAGAAGGGTGGAGAGAGGAGTTACAAGTTTAAAGAATTGGTAACAAAAAGAACAAATCAAAAAAAGCTATAGTCGACAGTAGTATGCCCTGTACCAGGGTATATATTAAAAATATAATTAAATGTAAAATGATTGTACATTTATTGATCTTTTATTTTTTAAAGTTTTCTATTCATATTTTTTTTTAATTTAAAATCTTGGTTCAGGGCATAAAACGAAATTAGTTAGAGCAAACCAAAAGTTGAACAATAATAACAAAAGCAAGCCGTGTTTAAAAACGAATAGTGGACATGTATTGAGGATTGGGGCAGGGGATTACGCACCTGGAGCTATTTGGTCCGCCACTGCCGCTAATGGGAATGTTTTGTGTTTGAACGCCGCCAACGTTGCCGCCAGCGACGCCGCCTCCGGTCGCATTCTGTGCCACGCCAGCTGCCACCTGCTGCTGCTGTTGGTAGGAGTTGACAGCATTGACAGGCTGATAGCTGGCATAACTCGACGCCTGATAGCTGTTGGCCACGGACGACTGGACGTTTGCATAGCTGGAACTATTGTAGCCCTGCACGGAGGCAGACGTTTGGTAGGCACTGTTCGCCTTGCTGGCCGCACTGCTTTGATACGCATTCTGATAGGGCGTGCCGCCATTGTTGCCACTGCTGGCCTGGCCATAGGGATCGCTCTTGGTCAACTGATCCAACGCATTGCCGCCTTGTTGTTGCGCCGTGGAGCGTGCCGCATAGCTGGCAGCACTTAAAGCATCACCCTGTAACTGAAATGGAGCACGAAAATGATTGATAATCCTCGAGAGCATTGCATGTGATGCTGTGACCACAAGTTACCAATTGAAATGAGCTCAAATTGATTGATTTTTAACTAAAAAAACGAGTTATTTTGATCACAGTAATATGCTTTATATCAGCGGTGGGCACTCAGTGGCTCCGGGAGCAGAGACTGCTCCCATATGATACTGTGACCACAAGCTATTAATTGAAATGAGCTCAAATTGATGGGCAAGCAGCAATAATGATTTTTAATTAAATAAACGAGTAATTTTGATCACAGTATTAGGCTTTACATCAGCGGTGGGCACGCAGTGGCTCCGGGAGCAGAGACTGCTCCCAACTAGCTTTCAGCCGTGAAGTCGCACCAAAGACTAGCTGTTGATGTTGTTGTAGTTGCTATTGTTGTGCTCCCGAATTCAGATTTCGTGCCCACCGCTGCTCTACATGCATTTATATACTCACAATTTGCGCATTCTGCAGTCCAGCTGTTAACGCCGCCTGCTGCTGCTGCTGTGCCTTGGTCTGATAGTCATCCTGTTGTTGCTGCTGCTGCTGCTGCTGGCCATCGATGCTGACGCCCGCATTGAACTTCTCGGGCATCGCATCGAAGCTGTCATCGGTGCCAAAGTCCATGGCACCAAATTGCACATCCAAATAGCCAATGTTATTCAGGGCATTGTCCCCTGGCATTTCCACAGCTGTCGCGGGTATCTTCGATGGCGGTGGCAGCTTAACACGTGCCCGTCGCATCGGCGCCTGCTGCGATTGCTCGCTGCTGGTGGGCGTGCCCACACTGGAGCCCGGCGCCGAGGCAAATACGTTCGCATACGTGCTTGGGTATTGGGAGGATGTGCCACTGCTCTGGCTGCCATAGACGCCGCCCAGCGAGGGCTGTCCAGCAGCTGCTGCTGCTGCGACTGCTGCAGCTGCGGCCGTGGGACTGGCGCCCTGTGACGTCAGCGAGTTGAAATACTGAGATTGTTCCGCCGAAAGTGTCGCCGATGGCTTCAGAGGCGTCTGCTGTTGCTGCTGCTGTTGTTGCTGCTGCTGCAACTGTTGTGCCTGCTGCACCAATGTGGCCGCTGCCGAGGCCGCACTCGAGAATGTGTCGGCGGCATACGTTGAGGCACCGCCAGCCACGCCTCCTCCCACGCTGCTGGGCGTGCTCACCACACTCTGCAGCTGGGGCGGCGGATTACTGACCGCAGCACTGTACTGCATCATTGGCGTTGTCGCCGCTGATGACGACGGTGCCGCCGGCGCCGTGCTGTCCACGTCCAAATGAGTTGCTCCAGACACATGATGATGCTCCAGACCCGGAGGTGCCGACAGTTCATTCGCCGCCGTCACCGACGTCGCACCACCGACAACATTGGCGGCTGCCTGCGAGTTCAGATTGCTCGTGGTAAAGACCTTGCTGTCCTTCAGCGAGCCCTCGTACTCCTCGTTGTTCCAGTCGCCCCAGGCGTCGTCGTGCGCCGGCTGATGCTGCTGCTTCTCAGCGTTCTGCGCTATGGTATTGTCCCAGAGCTCCACCTCGTGGTGATCCTCGTTGTTGGCATTGTTGCGTGCCCCAAAGCCACGTTCACCACGCGGTCCACCGCTGCGACCGCCCATGCGTCCGCCGCCGCGACCTGGACGCGACATAAAACCGCCGCCACGCCCACCATCGCGCGGTCCGCCACCACCGCCGCCACCAGCAGCAGCACCGCCAGGACCACCGCGTCCGCCATTGCGCTGACCACGGTAGTTGTCATTGGCGCGATCCTCGCCACGATCGCCGCCACGAGATTCACGCATATTGCGATCATTCTCACGTGTCTCTCTGCCGCGCCCTGAAGAAGATAAAAAAGAAGCCATATATATTACACTTAGTTTAAAGCCTAGCTAGATCGTTATAGTCAAGTGATATATACACTACTGACCAAAATAATAAGTACACTTCTTTTTTACTTTACTATTGTAAGTCAAGTCTTCATATTAAAAAATATATATTTGGAAAGGTCGCTTAAATTCCGTTTGAATGATGCAAAAATTTCCGTAACCCATTAAGTACCCATTAATAATTTTGAATTTTTGTAATTATTCTTCTGAAATGTTTTTTTTTCGATTTTTTAACAAAAATATTTTGATGCAAAGAAGTTCTTAAAACAATTCTAAGAGTGAATACAAAAAAAAAATTTGAAAAATATTTTTGCTAGTGTTTTTTATAATTTTTAAGAAGAAGGGGTTAAACTAGTAATTTTTAGGATTTTCAAAAAATATACAAAAATTTTAGAAAAAATAATTTTGAAAACATTTTTTTGCAGTTACTCTTAGAATTGTTTTAATAATTTTTTTGCATCAAAATATTTTTTGTAAAAAATCGGAAAAAAAAATTTAAAAAGTAGACTTACAAAAATTAAAAATTTTCAATAAGTAGAATTTTTTGGCATCAAAAAAATTTTTGTAAAAAATTTGGAAAAAAGTTGAAAAAGTTGACTTTTACGAAAATTCAAAATTTTCAATGGGTGGGTTTAATGGGTTAAGTAAATTTTAAAATTATTCAAACGGAATTTAAAGGACCTTTCCGAATTTATTTTTTTTACTGTAAAGACTTGACTTTCAATAGCTTACATAGTAAAAAAAAAAGAGTGTACTTATTATTTTGACCAGTAGTGTGTATTGTGAATGAATTTGAAACTTACAGCCGCGACTGTCGGTGCCGCCGCGTCCACCGCGATTGGCGCTGCGATTGCGCGACTTTTCACGCCTGTCCGCATTTGCGTTGCCATCTGCCCAGTCCCCGTCTCCTCCAGCGCCATCCGCCACAGCGTTAGCAGCCTTATTCTTGCGCTTCTTCTCGTACTTGGCAAAGGCGCCCTGATTAAAGAGAATAAACGAATGTTAATATGGATAATCAAGTATAAAGTATATGAAAGCAGATGCAAACACATACCTGTGGTAGAATCTCAATCAAGAAATTGGCCGCCGCCTGCAAGTCGTAGTCACACTCGTTCAAGGCGCAACAGACTTCCTCCTCGGAACGTTGGGTCATTGTTAGCAAGAGTGTGACCTTTTCATTGATCTGGGGATCCTCTGTGGTGCTGCTATTGGTTATCTGGGCAAGGCGCAACTGTTCCGTGGTGGCCTTCGGCTGTGCCTTCTCCAATTTCTCTGTCTTGTTCGCATCGCTTGACTTCTTGCTGTTCAACGTTGCGGCATGTGTGATGGCTCCAGCATCGCTGTTGTTGATGTTGCCACCGCCACCGCCGCCGCCTCCACCGCCAATATTTGCGGAATTTGACTTTTTCTGAGTGCGACCGCCGCCGCCTCCGCCCCCCGAACGAGTTTGTTGTGTGCTCATCTCTATGTACACTGTATATACAAATTAGCTGCAAATAGAAGACAAATAGACGACAAATTATAAGTAAGACTTTGATTTTGATAAATATCACACAAGATTTCACTTAATAACAACAACTTGAACAAAACTGGAGTCTTGTTAAAGCTAACAAAAACATTGCCTACTTTTATTTATTTTCTATCATGTGTTAGTAATGGAATGATACTTGTTAGTTGACCATTTATTTAACTCATTATTCCTTTTTTTGTTCAATAACAAACTTAAGCCTATAAACTATTTTGTCAGTTATCCATTTCATCAAATTGGCGTTTTTCAATAACAAACAGACTACAACAAATTTTAATTGCTTTGTCCGCTTTGCACTACTTCTAACTTATTTTTCGACTTAAAACTAGCAAGTGTCATGAGCGCATAAAAAGATGTTAAGAGACAAGACAAGCTGAAAAAAAAGAAGCTAAATAGCCAGCCCAGCTGAGTTCAATGTACATTTAATCAAAGAGAACGGAATAATGAAAGAACATGAACAAGCACACGCACACACACACAAACAGACAGACACACACACATATGGCGAAAAGATGCCACACGCATGAACAAAGTGGAACGCAGCATAAAACGAAGAGAATTTCAGAAAAAACAAAAACGAAACTGCAGACGAACGGAAGAGTAAAGCAAGAAGCGAACTAAAGCAATAATAGCAAACGCCATCAAGAGGCGGGCGTGTGTATTCGCAAACAGGTAATAGGGGAGGGTGCAGTGCGGCATTGGAACGTGATCGACGTCTCGATGACAATGAGGGAGGGTAAAGGGGGTTGCTCTTGGCTTGACTTTATGCTCAACTTTAAATACATATATAGCATCCCTTTGTTCTCAAGTTTATATTCAATTTTCAACATTTTTAGCGTTTCAATACGCGATGAATAACAATTTTCGTCACATTGCTCATATCACACAAAGCTTTGTCATACGCTCATTGCCAGGCCAGCAGCTGCTGCTGTTGCCGCCGCCGCCGACGCAGCCGCTACCGCCACCGCATTTCATGGAGTCACTTTTTTTATGGCAGCAAACTAAACAACCCCAAACAATAGTAATAAATAAATTATATTCACTTAGTAGCACTTGCACATCTTCTAGATGTTGATTTGTACATTTATTTCACGCAAGTTGCACTTGCATTAAACGATAAAAATACCTTATTTGCGGTATGAATTGCACAGCTCTTGCATACACAAAAAATTGATTTATAAATTCTTTGCTTGCTCGCTTCGGTTTTCTTCTTTGCTTTGTGTTCGGTTTTCGTAAAACCAGAATAGAGGCGTCTCGTTCGCTCTGCCGCCGCTGGGGTTCAAATTGAGCGTTGCCAGCTGCAAAAGCTGTGCTCTGCGATGTAGATAAAGTGCAATAAAATATTTATGCAAATAATGTACGCAATAATTTAGGGCACATTTTGTGATTGCATATTAGTGAATCATAAACAAAGAATATAAGTAAACAAATGAAAAAGTAATGTGTTGAACTAGTGTTATTACATTGTCTAACACTAGACACACACACTGGCATTTAACAGCACTGAAAGCGAGGGCATTGAAACCGAATAATGGGCACAAAGCGGAATGAAAAACCGGACAAAATGGTGTACATTGAAGTAAATGAAGCACCCACTGTTGTTTTTCATATAAAATCACATATTTTCACTTATAATTTCCACAGTCATAATTGTTTACTAGTGTTTAGATTAGAAACGTAATCATTAGTTATTTGTATGCGGGAACCAGTCATTGACTGACTAGTAGGCCATGTGCACACTTCGACGCCATTTCTGCAAATAGTACACTAGCTGACCCTTTCACTCTTATGTAAATCAATGGACAATGTAATTATATTGACTGCGGCTCCAGACAGCGGGCTAATTGTAAATTTTCAACTTGATTTTAATGCTATTAAACTGTCGATTATTAATGGGCAAACACCGCACATTTGTGCAACCAGACTATTACTACACTTTAACACTAATTTTGTATATTTAACGCGACTTTTACACGTGTAAACAAATTTTCAATGCGGAGCCAACCTCAGTACCTGCAAATGCGAGAACGCACTTATATATTCAAGGTTGCCACAAATTCAGTAAAAAACCACGTGGCAACTTTGGCAACGGTATATTTATTTTACTTTGGTACAATATTTAACTTTTTTCAGAAAGTTGTTCAAATTCAACACAGATTTTTTTAAATAAATATTGAAGCTACAACTTTGAAACTTTCACAGGAGTTTTGTTATTTTTTTCCATTCGATTTTTCAAATTTTTTTTTTAGAATTTCTTACTAATTATTTAATTTCTTCACCACGCAAAAGCTAACGTGCCCCAAACAAATTTGAAAATGAACTTTATTATTTTAGAAAATTTATAGTTTTTTTGGTTATTTGAATTGCACTTGAAATGTTATTAGATTATTTAAATTTGTTAAAAATTTTCAAAGAAATTAAAAAAACACACAAAAAGTTGCAACTGTGTGGCAGCATTGGCCCAACTTTGGACAAACAAGATGGCAGCCCCTTGGTTGGATTTCAAATTTAAAAATTTTCAAATTGATCATTTACTGTCGATGTTTCCTTCGATGCTAGAGTTTTGAAAATTGCACTCGAATTTTTATTGAATTTTTCTGGAATTTTTGAGATTTTTTTTTTGGTGTTGTACACCAAACCAATTTTAAAATAAACTTCATTATTTTATAAAATGTTGAATTTAGTCGGCTTTTTGAATTTGTAGGTATACATTTTTTGAAAATAAGTTTTATTAGAGAAATGACATGGAACCAAGGCTGCCACGATTGGCGTTTTTGCGCCAAAACTGGCTTTTTTTTCTGTTGGAGCAAAGACACCTTTTTTCATCAGTTAAGAATCAGTTATTTTGTATAGTTTTAGGTTGAAGTACATATTTATTTTTACTTAATTACATAATCAGTTGATTAAAATGAAAATGTGAATTACTTTGGAAATATTATGTGAAGTAGCTTTAAGTGCTTGCGAAGGAAATATATTTTATTTAATTAAATGCAAAAATAACAAACTGAAAAGAAAAAGTTTTTGCTATTTTTTTTAGTAAATTTGTCTCTTTTTTTTTATTTTTGGCTCTATTTGATATTTTATTTTATATTTATATTTTTTTAATAAAGTCCTTAAAAATTTTAAAAGTGCCTAATTATTGGCCATTAATCAAATGAAGCTTATTCGATAACGATAACAGCGAAAATGGCGGTAAGTTTGAAAGGAATATATTCGCATCATTGCACCGCAATGGCGGTCTAAAGTTGCGCAATTAGAACGATTGCATTTTGTGCAAGAAACAAAACAGCAGACGGACCAATAGTTACTGCAAACTCGTTGGCTGCCGACTCCGTCCCGACTCCGATCCGGCGCAGCCATCAAGTTGCTACTATTGGCGTTGTACATTTGTGTTTTTTTTTTTTTTTGGCCTAAATCTGTAGGCCTTGAGGAATCGTCGAAATCGCTGCGACTTGTTTACTGAGCGCGCGCAGTTGAAGCGGGACTGAGACTCTGACTCGAAACTGCAACAAAGAGAGGCACAGAGCAGAGCAGCACAGCAGCAGTAGCAGCAGCAGTAGACGACTCAACAATAGAGCGGCCGTCGCGGCGGCGGCAGTGCTGTTTCGTCTTTTGGCCCATTCAGATGTGGGCAACGCGTGTGCGTCCGTTATTTTATTATTATTGTTGTTTATTATTTAAGCTTTAACTTTTGCTCGCTGCGCTTGCCCTTTCGTTTCGTTACGTTTCGATACAGAGTTGAATTATATTTTGTGTTTGCATTCGCTCCAGAAATAATAACTACACAACACTACAAACAACAACAAGAGACGCGCGTTTTTTTCGGGTGAGCGGAGTGGAGGTTAGTTTGTTGTTGTTGTTGTTGCTGCTGCACCTTGCGCGGCTCGGTCCCCCTAAAACTTCCACCACTTCCAATTGAGAAACAATCAAGCCAAGAATTGCAGTGAATGTGCATGTGTGCGTGTGTGTGAGAGAGTACTGAGAGCGCGCTGCTTTGCAGTCGCATATATCTGTGTGTGTGTGTGTGTGTTTTTGAGTGTTTTCTTGTTAGAATGCACCTTGTGGTATTTCAAAATCTGAAAATTGCCAAATACAAACGCCTTTCGGAGACTGTTGCGAAATATTCCAGCTGCGCTGAAGGTAAAATCAGCAACAAGAACAAACACAAGGCCCATTATTGTCTATTGTTGCTGTTGCTGTTCTTACGAAAATCCATGTGGCTATTTTAGATACTTAAATATGTATGTATGACCATTTCGAAAGGCATTTTTGTGTGTAGTGTGGATCACTTTAAATGTGGATTATGTGGATTCCAAGGGTAACACAGCCTCTGTCTTTGCTTCTTTGCTTCTTGCTTTCCAAAATGTTCCCACACACGCACACACACACACACACATGTACACCAACGCTTACTCACACATTAATACACATATGCATTGGCCAACATTTACCTACGTCACGCCCACCTGATTTCAGTGCAATCGCGTTGGCCCAGTTACGGGCGTGCGCGCGCTCCAAGACAAAATACTCCTACAAGGTCGATTGCCTCTATATGTGTATTTCTATACCAGTTTCTAAACTTGCCGCAGCCAGTTTCAATTTCTACTGGGATTATCTGCTGCTGTTGCGGCTGCTGCGCTGCGCTGCGCTGCTTGCAGGTGCTGCGACTGCGACTGCGACTCTGTGGTTCACTCATTACGAGCGCTCGTTTTGTCTGTCTTTTTTACCTTTTCGCATCTGTTTGCGTGTGTCTGTGTGTTTGATTGTGACATAGAAACCAACTAAGAAGTATGTGGCAACTCATGCTGTGAGTCTCATGGACAAGACGCAACGAAATGAAAACAAATTCAAGTTGGACACAAACACACATGCATACCAGAATGTACATACATACATACATACAAGTGTGTGTGTGTTGGTTTGTCTTTTTGGATGCATATGGGCTGCCATGTCACTTATCCACCACAGTATTTCATACAGTTAGTCGAGTAATTGTTGTGACAAATCATAAATTCACACAATTTATTTTGAGAAAAAACTTCTATTGTCTTGTTTTTTTCATGTTCTTTTAGAACAAGTTAAGAAAAAGCTATGATAACATCTAGTGGTTTTTATATTTATAATAAACAACAAATTTGTAAATTTGGTACTTGTCAAAATAATTACTTGACTAACTGTATTTGTATGCGCGTTCCCAACTGGCGACATTTTGCACAAACAATTTTCCCCAAATGCACACGCACACTCACGCACGCACACACACACACACACGTGCATAAGCTGCGAGCTTGCAAAAGATCTATGAAAACGGGCGCAACTTAGCTCACGTTTCCTTCTCTTCCTACACTTCTTCCTCCGTCATTTGCTTCTAACCATGCCGTGTGCTCAATTTATACACAAACACATGCACTTTGGTGGGATTGTGTGAGTGTGTGTGTGTGCAAAAAGCTCAAATTGTGCATCTCTCTCCCCCGCAAACGTCTGCCTGACACCCGCAATTGCAATTGCAACTGTGGTGCAATAAACGAACGCATATTGCGTTGGCGTTGGCGTCAACGTCAGCGTTAGCGTTGGCGCTGCTGCTGACGACGACGTTGGCTTGGATGCGATGCAAAGTGTTGCGATACGATGGATGCCCGGATGGTAGCGACAGTCCGAGGTCGTAGGTAAACTCAGCTACAAAAATCACAAAAGCAACAACAAGAAACAAAAAAAAGCAACAACACACACACTCTAGTTACTATCATGCGAATAGGCCGCAGTCGCAGAGCGCTCTTCAGGCCCACTACCAACTAAACCTGTTGACCTAATTTCAAATTCTGCTGCTTGCGCCAGTCGACTGCGTAGTGTTGTTGTTGTTGCTGCTGCTGCTGCTGCTGCTGCGGCGGCTGAGAGCTCGAGCGCGCCAACGATTGGCAAATCTTTGTGCAGGCAGGGGCGTGGGTTGTCAAGGGGGTCACATGAAGTGCCATCAGTGAAAACTAGCTAAAAAAAATTATTTGAATTGATGAAGAATTAATTTAAGTATTTTTAAGTAATTAATACAAATACTGGTATTTATAGATAATTACCTGCAAATAAGTTATGTTAACATACATTTTTTTTTAATAATTCAAACGTATTTACATATGTGCAAAACTTTGAAGTGAAAAAAGGGGTAAAGGTCTAGTAGCGGAACTACTCTCAAAAAAAAAAAAAATATATAATTTAAAAAGAGGACGATTTATAATGAATTTTGGTGAAAACATTTTTAGCGGGTCTCCGCTATTTTTTTTTTATGGAATTTTTAAATTTGTAATGCAAAATGAGCTTTTGCATGGTTGCTTTGTGCATTTTGCAGTGAAAATATCAAAATTTCAAAATTCAATTAAAAAAAAACTAGCAGAGACCCGGTAAACATTTTTTCACCAAAATTCATGATAAATCACCCTCTTTTAAATTGTATTTTTTTTTTTTTTGAGAGTAGTTCCGCTACTAGACTGTTACCAAAAAAGGTATAATTATGGACTTAAAAGCTTTTTATAGCCCAACTTGCTAAGCCCCCTGTTGAAAGGGAGCTGCGACTACGCCTCTGGCATTTCCGTCCCAAAACAAAACAGAAACTGAGACTGCCAGTTAGCCAGAGACGCTCGGTCGGTCCGTCGTCCGTCGCTGTCATACTCACACACACACACTCACACATTTTTGTACTTCCACCAGCTATTGCAGTTTGCTTGGGTTTCAGTTCGTTCGTGCGCGTCGTCGACGCTAGCGCCAATAAGCGGAATCGTCATCGGCATCGGCATCGGCAAACGGAATCGGAATTCGAATTCGAATTTATGTTGTCGACTGATCGAAAGAACTCGCGCGTAGTGAAATTCGTGGGAACGTTGCGCAGGTGTTCGTTAAGTAGATCAAAAGGAAGATAAAGAAGCAGAAGTCGATGATACGAATGCGCTGCGATAAACAAATGCAATTTAACAATTAACTAGAACGAAAAGTGATACACAAACATAAATAGAGTGCGAAAGAAATAAGCGTGTGAGTACTTGCACATACATACAAACATATGTGCATACATCATGTCTATCGGAAGCCCAATAATGTACATACGTCCCAGTAACCACAAAAAAATTGCGGTCGCCGAGCCGCCGAGCTGCCCCAATGCGCCACCGTCGCCGTTGCCGCCATGGTCGCCACCACAAACTCTGCTGCTGCTGCTGCTGCTCCACTTGTCGTCGCTGTGACGAAACTTTTGTGTGTGTGTGTGTGTGTGTGAGAGAAAATCAAGTGAATCAAAATGAGCGTATAATTAGGTCAGCACAAAAAAAATTATACGACAGCCAGTGCCACTTACCAAAGAGAGCGAAGAGTGTGTGAGCGGCACGGCACGGAACGGAACGATACGATACGAAACGGGCCTTATTGCTTTGCCATAAATTAGAAACTAATTCATGACGCTTTAATCAAATGCAATTTATATCCCAATCAGAACAAGCCACTAAGAAAGTTGGTGTGAATTACTTATTGGAGTGTCATTTAGTTGGTACTTAAATATGTTGTTATGTATGTTATTCTTAAATGCAGAGCATAGCAACAATAACAATGCGCAGAGCATAAACAAAAATTGCATGCCGCATGTCCACATGATTCCCAGTTGTATAAAGCGCTCTCACCATTTTTACTCTCACCTTACACTTGAGCGCTCTCACTCTGGTTGTCTGGTGTTGCTCTCTCGCGCTCTCGCACTCTCTTACTCATTTGGTCTTGCTCTTGGTGCTCAGCTGAGCAATGTTTTGGCGCTGCCCCCAACTGAACTATTTTTTACGCCTTTTTTCTTACCGTTTGCCTGCTTTTCTCGTGTGCTCGTGTATGTGTGTTTGTTGTTGTTGCTGTTATTGCCATTTGCTTGTTGGCCGTGGCAAGTGTTTCGCAATGAGCGCGACGGGCGCTCGCTGCTGCAAGCCAAAATGAAATCATCGTCGCTGCTGCCGCAGCAGTTGTTGTAAGCATTGTTGTTGTTGTTGCTGCTGCTGCTGTCTCTGACGCCGCATTGGCATTGATGAGGGAAATTCCTGTTCCACTTTCTATTATGGGAGTAGCGTCGCAGCCGGCGTCGCTGCCGACGTCGCTGTAATAAAAGCAGCAGCAAAAGTAGCAAAAGAGCACGTAGCATTAAAGTGTGTCACCGTGGAAAGTGGTTTGTTTCGACGTCGACGCTGTCTCGTGTGCCTGTGTGTGTATGTTTGTATGTATGTTTGTTCTTGTTGGCATCTCCAAGCACATGTCAGTCACACACACATACACAGAGATACCAATAAGAATCCAGCTTGGACTCGGTCTTATTTGGGGGAACACATTGGAATGGTTCATTGATTTGCGCTCTGATGAAAGCTTAACCAAAAGAGACAGACAAAGATGGAAGTAAAAACAAAAACAAAAACAAAAGCAAAGCAATCGCCGATCGACCGACTGACTCATAATTGAATGAGGGCAAGAGAGAGGTGGCCTAAGAGAGCGGGAAGAGGTGATGAGGAGAGGGGGCGAAGGGGTGAAGGGGAGGGGGAACATCATCATCTTGATGGCACTAGAAAACCGGTAGGTGAATGCTGTTAAGGTCAAATCTGTTATGTATGTTGGTGCGTGCATATTATTAACCATCATCGTCAATGCAATGATTTATCAACAAACATTTGAATTTGAATTTGAATTCGTGAGCCGAGTTGAATTAAAGCCAAGTATGCAAAAGATACATTTGGTTGGCCTACAACGCTGCGTCGCAGTCGCCGTCGCAGTCGCTGCCGCAGTCGACGTCATTAAGGGCTCTCAAACTGTTCCAATTATGTCGCTGCTCTTCTCTAAATATGCGTGTGCCTTTGTCTGTATGTGTGTGTGTGTGTGTGCGCTCTCATTTTGTGAGCTAAAAGCAAAGGAGCTTTATTTTTATTTTCATTTTGCTTTTGGGTTTTAGTTTAAGTAGTTTTATTTTGTTTTTGCAGTTTTTGAAAATGGGAACAGCTAGTGAAAATGCGGGACACCCCAGGCGTTGCGACGCTGCTGACGTCGCTGCTTTTGGCTCTGCTTTTGCCTTTGCCCGTTGCCAAGATAAAGTGTGACCCAGTTGCACTCTAAAACTTGACCCATTGACTTCAAAAACCAAAACCATCAAACTACTAAAACTGCTCTCGCATTTAGTATAATGCCAAAACGTCAAAAGCAACTCATAATTACCCATACCACACATATTGCAAAGCCCACAGCCTGTAGACACATGCACATGTGTATGTACATATGTGCCACTTGGGTTCCACTCAAACGGCAAAAGAGAAAAACACAAAAAAAGAAGAGAAGAAACAAGTGCAACGAAGTGGGAATACTCTGGCTTTTCTAATAGGAATAACAAATCTTATAGGATTATGGATTTATTTAAGGGAGCTTATAAGAATTCGAACTTAAATAATATAAGCAGATGTTTCTTATACAGTTCGGACTTTAAGAATGTAAGAATGCAAGTCTTAAGCTTGTAGAAATAGTCATCTCTTATACCAGAAGTTATGCTAAGTAGTAAGAAATGAAAGCATAAATGTCTTATACTCATGCTAATAAGAATTTAGCATTTAAGAATATAAGTCTTATACTTCAACTTATAAAAGCTCTGGCTTAAAGATTATAAGTAGTATATGAACTGTTTTAAGCTGACTGATCAGCATTAACAGCCATCTTATAAATTGCCTTATAATTGTAAGCTAAGAGTATAAGAGTACACAAAATGAAGACGAGTCGATTAATTCTATCGATAATCTTAATGCAAAATGAAATCGGTTTTTTTTTTAAATATGTAAATTTGTATTTTAGCGTAACAAATGAGTTGAAAGTATGACAATACCCTGTAAAAAGGGCAAGGGCATGAATGAAACCTGTTATGTATCTTTCAGTAGTTTTCAATTTGAAATTATTTACATAAATGTATCTCAGCGTGTGTGTGTGTGTGAGTTTGAAATAGGCCTAAAGTAGATGGCCCAGCGACACACATTTTTATTTTAGCTTAAATATGATGAAATGCCACTCGCCCTCAATTTGCATGACCTGCCCCAGAGTTGAATGCAGATACAAATGTATCTTTATATGAATACGCTCACACACATTAAGATACATTTGTATCTTTTGCTGCTATAAGCATATGCAAAAGTGCTTGGGGGCTCAAAAAGAGGTAAGGGGAGGGGAGATGAGGGGAGAGGAGTAGTGGGAATTCGGATGATGATCGTCCATGGCTTTTGGTCTTTTGTGATCTGTCTCGAATGCTAATGCTAATGCATCTACAACTATTTCAAGGTCGCAACATAAATTAGCTGCAACCAGACAACAAACTTGGCCCAAACTAAACTAAATTAAACGTTTGTCGATTCGTTTCGATACATGTTTTTTAAAATTTTTTTTTTGTTATTTTCCTTTGTTCGAGTTTAGTTGGAGCTACTAACTAACTAACGAACTAACTAAGTAACTTACTAACTTCGTATCCCAACTAACTAACTAACTTTGACCTATTGACAAATCGCATAATTAAATTTACATTGAATTTTGATTTTCAATTTACGAATTTCAGAATTTAATGCAACATTTTGTATCTTTATCTGCAGTATGTATCTGTGACTGCGTGTGTATTCGAGTGTGTGTGTGTGTATTAGTGTCTCTCTGTGTATTTGCCCACCTGCAAGACCAGTAATTGGCCTCAATAACTTTGGTATTTTCAGCTGCAAACGTGGCGTCGTCCGCCCAAAAATGGTTACAGCCCAACTTGTTGTTGTTGTTTTTGCAGTTGCTGCTGACTCTGTTTGCCGTTCTTAGCCAATTTGGCAGTTATAGACAGTTAGACAGAGTCACCAACCAAATTGCACCTCTACCCCTTCCCCCCCTCTTCTCTTCTCTTCTCTCTGCTCTCCTCCAGAAGCTGACCTCGATTTGTTTTATTACAGCACAACTTGATTCCACTTTGTCATCTTGGTTTTAAAACAAAAAACAAACAACAAAATCTATTCGCTTGGCCTTAAACAGGTGATCATTTATCTTCCATTTTATTGTAACTTCTTTTTTTCCAAAAACTTTATCCTAAATGCACTTTATAGGATACTTCAGTTAATGGCTATAGACTCTTTGATTTCAACTGAACACCTTAATTCTTAAAGAGAAAAATAAATTTATATTTGAGTTAGCTTTAGTAGTTTTTTTTGGGAATTTAGTTTGCTTAAAAAACAATATTTATGTATTTATTTATCTCTCTATTCCATATAAATCAAAAGGTTGATTTATTAATTGCTTGAAAAAATTAAATTTTGCAAAATTTAAATTTTGATTTGTTAAAGTACCAATATAGGCTTATAAAATATAACTTCACTTTCAATCTTTGGCTCTGATTACAAGTAAATACATTTTACATACTTTTCAATTCTTTATAAATCCCAAAAAGAAGCTTTATTTTACTTGTTAAGCTAGTAAAATTAACTGTAGTAAATTCTTGCTAATATAATAATAAGATTAGCTTCAGTTGCAATCATAACACAATAATGTATATTACTCATATTATTTATATGAAAAAAATGGAATAAAAAGAATCTTAGAATACAGTCGCACTTCCTTAACTCGAATCACCATTATCCAAAGAAAAGGTTCGAGTTTTGGAGATATTCGACTTACAGAGTTCTTTTTCTTAAGTTTATTAATTTTACTGCCACTCATTTAGCCGAGTTGAAGAGAAATTCGAGTTATAGAAGTTCGACTTATGGAAGTTTAACTGTATTTTCGAAATTAGAAAACTATTAAAAATCTTTTGTTATATCTCTCCATAAAAATGTCTGCTGCGAACCGGGTCATATATTATTTGAAGCAGATCATTTGCTCTGTCTTATATTATAGTTATTTTCTTTTGTTAGGGTCATCAAATATTTATCAATTGCCCTGAAAATGAGGAAGGCGACATTGTGATGCAAGTTTGCAAAACGCGATGTGGCTTAAAAATTTAGACAAAAATATGAAAATAAATATATTCTAGTACCTTCATCAGAAGCATACCTGTTAAATAATGATAAGTAATCATAATCATTAGTTATTCGATTATTTTTGTTTTAAAGTCGAACTAATCATTAAATTACGATTATTTTCGGTTTTGCCCAATAATTTAATGATTACGATTACAAAAAATTAAAAATAATCTGAAATTATTACAATTGTTAAAAAATAGTCAGAATAAATTAAAAATAATCTTTTTGAGTATTCGGATTATTTTTGATTTTTTCCTGATTATTTCTGATTAATTTTGATTACTTCTGATTGTTTATGACTATTTAGTAATTATAAAATTATTTTAAATTTTCACAATCAAAATCAAAATAATCAGAAAAAATTAAAAATAATCCGAAATAATCAAAAATTTTTCAAGAGTGAATTGTATAGTCACTACGATTATTTCTAATAAATAATCTAATTGATTAGTAACTCTAATCGAAATTTAACAGGTATGATCAGAAGTAAAAGTATGATCGTAGTTAGGAAGTAATTAATAATTAAAAATAAAATTCCTATCACTAATCTCCCATTTTTGGTCTCTCTCTCTCTCCCTTTAATCTCTGCCAGATGGCCGAAGCAATCAGCTCAGCAGCTAACAGCATGGAGCTGGCGCTTAAGGATAACAATGTGGGCGTGGGCATGGGCGGCGGAGTTGGAGTGGGCGTGGGCGTGGGAGGACTCATTGTGGACATGACGCCGTCAACGGCGGCAGCGTTGTTGCACCACAATGCGATGGCCTTGAGGAGCCTGAAGGAAGCGGCCGTCGCTTCAGCATCTGCGTCCGCATCGGAATCGGAGCAGCCGGAAGCGCGAAGGTCGCTGGCCACGACGCCGACGCCGACGCTGACGCCGACGAACCTGAGCACGACGTCGTCGCAGTCGAATCCGAGTCCGCACTCGCCGCCGCCGATGACGTTTCGGTGCGAGCGTTGCGACAACTTCGAGACGAGCTCGCGGGCCACGTTGCTGCTGCACGTGGTGCAGTGTCTGGCGGGGCAGGCGGCGGTGGCGGCAGCGGCGGCGGCGGCGGTGCGTCTGAAGAGCGAGCCGGAGCACGAGGAGCCGGAGAACATGAGTGTCAGTCACATGGACACCACCGCCATGGGCAATCATCCGAAGTCGGCCGAGTCCAGTTCATCGGCCAGCTCCTCGCCCGCTGGCAACGGCAGCGGCGGCGGAGCAAGTGCATCATCATCTTCGCGCAAGGTGTTCGAGTGCGATGTGTGCAACATGAAGTTCTCCAACGGCGCCAACATGCGACGCCACAAGATGCGGCACACGGGCGTGAAGCCCTACGAGTGCCGCGTCTGCCAGAAGCGCTTCTTCCGCAAGGATCACCTGGCCGAGCACTTTACGACGCACACGAAGACGCTGCCGTACCACTGCCCGATCTGCAATCGCGGCTTCCAGCGCCAGATTGCGATGCGCGCGCACTTCCAGAACGAGCACGTCGGCCAGCACGACCTGGTCAAGACCTG
The DNA here is from genome assembly GCA_037043495.1 of Drosophila recens. Classification (NCBI taxonomy): domain Eukaryota; kingdom Metazoa; phylum Arthropoda; class Insecta; order Diptera; family Drosophilidae; genus Drosophila; species Drosophila recens. The sequence goes on along the minus strand of JBAMBJ010003806.1, from coordinate 6,002 downwards.
TCCGCTGTGCAGCTATCGCGCCGGCTCCATGAAATCCCTACGCATTCACTTCTTCAATCGTCACGGCATCGATCTCGATAATCCCGGTCCCGGGGGCACTTCCTCGCTGCTGTTGGCCCTCGAGTCTCAGGCTTCGGCCGCGGCGGCGGCGGCAGCTGCCAATTATGTGTCACCCTCAATGGCAACAACGATTCCCCAGCAACAGCAACAGCAACAACAGGCGCCTCCTGCTGCGCCTCCGTCGGCGCCGGCAAGTCATCAGAGCGACAGCGGCGAGTCGATGAGATCTCTGGAGAATGCCACGCCCCCGATGCACTTCCTCACGCCCCACGTCGAGATTTCCACGCTCAACGAAAACGGCAACACGGAACTTTTCAATGTAAGTCTTCCAAATACAGAGAGAGAAAAACTATGTAGACAAGAGCAAATTGTATTTAAATGAGCTGGAATCAAGTATTTGTGTTGCTAAAAACCCATAAAAACTGTGTACTTAAATTGAGCATTAGTATTCTTTAAACTACTTCTTAAACTAGCTTTATATAGGAAATCTTTCTGGACATACAAAAAATGAGTACCGAAATTCTTTTTACAAGTTCAGAAATAGCAATCGAATGGATTTTTTCTTTTAAGAGCAAGTTTGTGTCTTAAATCTAAGAGTGATTGTCTTTAAGTTTTGCATGTAGAGTTTGTTTTATGTAGTGTGTCTGTTAAACTAAAAGTTCTTTTTGATTACTTTCGTCATAACTTTTATCGAAACTCAACCGATTTTTAAGCGAAATGTCAATTTGATCATTATTTGTTCCTTAAATTGGTTCTGCATTTATATTTGCTTCATTTTAGAAATTAAATTATTTGTAAAGTTTTTCCACTTTTAAAAACTTAAAACTCTTTTAACTTTGTCAAAAATAAGCCAAAAATAATTTGATCACTGATTGACTTCTTAATTGATTCTGTGTCTAAATATTTTTTACTTGGAAAATTTAATTTTTTCCAAAGTTTTCCGTTTTTTCCATTATTATCCCTTGACAAATTTTCAATAATTTAAATTTCTTATAATTTATTAGATGACGTTTAGATGTATTTGATAAATTCTATAAGCGACTTAGAACAATGAAAAAAGGATAAATAATGGATAAAGTAAAACAAAATAAAAAAGGAATTTTTTCCGGATAGTTTTTTAAAAAACTTTAAACTCTCATAGCTTTGACAAAACTGAACTGATTTTCAATCGGAATGCCATTTTGATTATTGTTTGACTTTTAAATTGATTCCTCATTTAATTCTAATCTAATTTTTTAAATTTGGAAGCTTAAAATTCTTTAAAAATTTTGGAACATGATAGAAATGGTCGATTTAAGTAATTTCAAAAACAGTGAGAAGTCAAATTTAAAATATATGGGTTTTAAGCAACTTAAAATACTTGATTTTTTCGCTCAGTGCACTCGCGTTTGTTGCACGTTTCCAATGTTTGGCCAATTTTAGCTGATTTGCGTCTTGCGTGAATCTGCTTTGCAGGGCAACAACCACAGCAACAACAACAATAACAACAACACAAGCAACAACAACAACAATAACAATAACAACAACAGTGAGCTGGACTCGAATAGCAATGAAAAGTTAAAGGAACACGCGATTCTTCTGCAAACTCCCGTTGTCTTGGGTGCCCCACAGGATCTGCCCATGGATTGCAATACGAAGGCCACGCCCATCTCATCCAGCACGACGGCAAAAAGTCTCCATCACCATCATCATCATCATCAGCCGCATCATCATCATCACCATCATCATGAGAATCACATAACGCCCTCAATCAGTCTGATTCCCATCAAACAGGTGCGTCACAATCTCTTTCTTTTGTCCCAATCCTCGCCAGAGTTTAACTTTGATCCTTCTTCTTATTCTTCTTGGAATAGGAACCCCTGCTGGATGATGCGGACAAAAAGGAGGCGATTAATGGCAATGCGGCTTGTGATGCCAACAGCGATTCGGAGATTGCTTCCAACAACAACAATAACAACAACAACAGCAGTAGCAACAACAACAGAATCACCTCACTGATTAAGGTGAGCTTAGAAGGAGGTGACATATGTAGTTGAAAGCAGCTATAGTCATACAATGAAGAACCAAGAACTCAAATGAAGTGTCCCAATAAATTGTCAGTAAAGAGTGTCCCAAAAGTATAGAGTCGCAATAGTTTTACCAATGTTCCAAAAAAAATGTCCCAAAGAAAGTGTCCCAAAACACTGTCCCAAATAAAGTGTTCCAAAAAATGTGTCCCAAGAAAGTGTTCCAAAGAAAGTGTCCCAAAGAAAGTGTCCCAATCAAGTTCTCAAACTTATCCCATCCCAGTGGAACGCTTCAAAGGTTTGTCCCAAAGTAGAGATAGAGTGCCAAGCAAATCTTCTAAAGGAGAATGCCTAGACAGTGTCAAAGGGAGTGTCCCAAGGTATCCTGTATAAGTATTATCTCAAGGAACTGACCCATACGAGCTTTGCAAAGTAACATTTATTAGGAGCATCTCTCTGAAATGTCCCAGAAGAGCACTATTCTGAAAGTATCCAGAGATGTGGCCCAAAACGTGTTCCTAGAAAAGGAGGAAACGAAAACAAAGTTGTTTCCAAAGAAAGTGTCCCAAGGAAGTGTGCAAAAAGAATTTACTGAGGAATGTCCCAAATAAGTGTCCCAGAAATGTGTACCAAAGTACCAAATAAAATGTCCCAAAGAATGTGTCCCAAAGCAAGTGTCCCAAAGCAAGTGTACCAAAGAATGTGTCCCAAAAAATGTGTCCCAAGAAGTTGTCTCAAGGAAGTGTGCAAACAGAATTTACTAAGGAATTGTCCCAAGGAAGTGTCCCAAATGTATTTACCAAGAACGTAGCCAAGGGAATCTTGCGAAAAGAATGCCTGAAAATACATTCCTAGATTTGATATCTCTATTTCTCAAAATATCTTTTGATCTAGCACTCTCTTAACTCTCTCTCTCTCTCTCTTCTTTGCAGGTTTCGCCCCTCAAGTCGCTTCTACGCGAGGATCTAAAACGGAGAATCTGCGCCAAGGCGAACAATCGGATCACGCGGAATGCGACGCCGTTGGAGCACGAGCTGCAGAATATGCCGCAGAATCTGATGAATGGCAGCGCTGGCAGCGTTGCCACCGTGGCCACTGCTGGTCCGGGTGGCAACGCGAGTGCCACCACAACGCCCAATGGCAATCACAATGGAAACAGCGCGACGCCCATTTGCAATGGCACCATAACGTCGACGGGGCAGGAGAGCGATCTGCTCTTGAACCGCAAACAGATACTCACCTGCCACTTTTGTGGCATCGAGTTCCCCGACGAGACACTGTACTTCCTGCACAAGGGCTGCCACTGCGAGAGCAATCCGTGGAAGTGCAACATTTGCGGAGAGCAGCTCAACAACGTGTACGAGTTCAACTCGCATCTGCTGAGCAAGAGTCACCAATAGCAGCCACAGTTTGCTGGCAAGTGAGAATTGCCAGCCGAATCAAGAGAAATGTGAGAGAGAATCTGTGAGAAAGCATTGAAGATACAGCTCAATCCAAGAGGAACAACAATATGAGTAAAACAGAAGCCCAACTTAGATTTTAAAACAACTTTAATTCAAGTTTAGTTTCGAGCAAAAGCTTAAAAGGAAACAAAAACAAACAAACAATGAGAGCTACGTAGTTACCTAATTCTCCCCCTACACACACACACACACACACACACACACAGAGAAAAATTAAAATGATGATAATGTAGAAATTTTGTTAGCAATCCCCGAATCCTGTTATGTAGTGTTAATTAATTGCAATTTTAGTCTGTAGTCTTGTGTAAGGCAATAAATCTATGTATATTTAACGATTTCCAGCCAGTTTAACTGGCAGGTTAACGCTTACGTAATGTCATACGTAACGTAACGTAACGTAAGCCAAACGTCAGTTTAGCGCGATGCCTCAAAGGCGTCCAATTGGTTTAAAACTAGGCATTTTCATATATTAATCCAAACACATACACACACACACACTTTGTCCATATGCTACACACAAACACACACCCAAAAAAAAGATATATATATGTTAAAGTATATATGAAAAATAAGGGCTTTCAATTTGTTATGTTTTTCAGAGTTTATCTAACAAAAAATTTAATTATAATCACAGATATAAACAGATAAACAGATATACAGATATATATAATATACATACAGATGTAATACAGTTATAGCCGGAACACAGTTTTTAGCAGTCACATACATACATACATATACACACACACACACGTACAGCGAGAGATATACAATATATATACATATATATTATTATTATACTCGTACCTTTTACTTAGCTCTTAGTAAAACTAACTTATATAAAACTTGCAATAATAATTAAGCGTTAATATGGGAAAACTTCGCTTTACAAAAGCCCAACAAAAAAAAAACAACAAAAAAACAAAACGGTTTTTCTTCAATAATGTTTGAAAAATTCGCACAGTGCTGCTCAAAAGTTTGCATACAACAAACGGACACGCCTCGGCTGTGTGTGTGTGTGTGTCAACAAAGCAAAGCAAATGAGACAATTTCTTTTTGTAAAAATGAGAAACAAAACAAAACTTAGAAAAAATGATGCAAATGTGATACAAATTTGTTGTAAATAATTGGTAAACAATAACAAAAGAAAAGAAAAGAAAAGAAACGTACTTTGTTTTTAAAAATAAAAGATAATGAAAACTATGCCTTAGATGCCTATATACGATACGAGCACGTTTTGCGTATACACTGTACAAAAAACAAAACAAAACAAAAAAACTGTAAGAAAGAAATGGATAAAATGATAAACTGTTGATTAGCAATATAGTATATAGTGTAACTTTAGTGTAAATTATCAAAATTGTGGTAAACCAACTCGAACTTCCTTAACTTGCCCCCATACCTGCTAAATCCTAGATCCTAGATCCGATCTAACCTCACTCCTCGATCCTAAGTCACACTCTAACCTCACACTTTGCTGACGTCACTCGGGGGTTGTATGCAGCCTCAGATGAGCTGCTGTGCGCCAATTTTACTTCAGATTTAAAAACATCCGTCCATGAGGTTCACAAATTTCTAGAGTTGAGATACATATGTATGTAGTAAAAAATTTACATTGTTAATATTATTTGTAAAATATTATGCATAATTAATATAATTATTGTTTCGGTTATTTTTTCGCTAGTTCAAGTTAATTGTTAAGATATGGAAAAAACGAAAACAATATATAGAATTTACTGTTGTTCTTTTGTTTAGCACAGTCAACTAATGGCAGGGCCTGCAGCACTTGCATTTTATACATAAACAATTACATACATACATAGATACACACACACCTACACACACCTGCACACACACATACACAAACATACACATGTTGTAGTTACCTGCAATTGCTCTACTCTAGCCAATTAATTTGATGTAAATGGTTTGTTGTGTTCACTTAATTTTTAACTTAAACTTAAACATTAATAATAATTAATAATAATAATATGTAAACATTTTTAAGTTTGCTAGTTGTATTCTTTTTATTATTGTTTACTTCTTTCTCTCTTTTTAATATTACAAAACATACACATTTTGCAACAAAAAACAAAAAACAAAACATTGTTAATTAGAATACGATCAAATTGTTATACACATATAGACAAAGAGCAAGGCGGCTGGGGAAAAATAAAATAAAATATCTTAATAATAAACAAATAAAATTTCGAAATCAAAAAACGTTTAACGTTTAACGTAACGTAAAAGCAAGAAAAACAATTGAGCAATTTTTAGCTAAACTTTCATGTTGAACTTTTAATAGAATTAAAATGGCTAAGAAATGAAACAAAAGCAAAAACAAAAACGAAAAAAAACATTTACTTAATAGTAATTATAACTATAGCTACAACAATAAAAGGCATGTTAATTTTTTTATTAAAAATAAAAATGATTTAAAACAACAAAAGCAGCATATTTATTTAACTTATAT
>JBAMBJ010003804.1:0-191861 GCA_037043495.1 Drosophila recens | reverse complement strand
TTATTGTCAATGGGAATATGCTGACAGCTGTAAGCTGTCGGAATCTGACAATTAGCGATCATTAGCAGTAGCAATCACTATATATATGTATATATATTTGACACATATATGATATGTGTGTGTGTTTGTGTGTGCAGTTAATAAACCATATATTATTATTTAGAGAGTAGTTGAAAGAAAAACATCATGTTGCTGTTGTTGTTCTTGTTATTTATTATACTAGCACTTGGCTGTCCAATTCTTTTTTATCAGATCAAACAGCCAGCGATTGGAGCTCGTTTCTTATCAACACCTAAATATGAACGAAATATCGGGAAAAGACTCGAAAACGTTTTTTAGGGTTCAGTTCAGTTTGTTGGGCCAGCTCGATGGCTCAGTTATTGATATGTTTGCCGGGTTAGGAGTTGGGAGTGATAACAAAAAAGTTGTACGGCCTCTGGCACCGGCATCGGGTGCTTGCACTTGTGTATGCTGCTCCCATTTCGGGGTAGTGTACCCCGCCCCCCTCCTCCGCCCCCCACACCGCTTGGACAGCCTTTAACTCTGGCTGTCACGAATCGTTAAAAGATAACCCTTGCCGAGATTATTGTGGAACTGTTTAAACTAAAAACGCATATTAAAACAAAAACACTAAGTACGTTGAGTGCACGAATCTTAAAAACAACTGTAAAATCTACACGCTACACTGCACGAAATATCAATGCAAGTGCCAAATGCCATTGACCGTAGTATTAATATTATATGAATTTTATTGCATTTCCGTATGAAGTCTTATCGTTGAATGATGAATGGTTTTTAATTTGTGCAACCTCGAAAAGTATGCAACACTTTCGTTTCTCGCAGTGCACCAATTAACTCGTTTAGGCGCTGTATCAATTCATAATGTGCTTGCCCTCTGCGATCAGCACACACACATGGACACACACACACACATGTAGCTGAGTTTTCTTTTAATGTTGTTATTTGCCTTTTTAGTCAAGTACTTGAATAGGCACATTTTCCTACCAAGTCGCCAGTCGTTATCAGGTCGGCATTTCGAGCGGTTCGTTATTCGTCTCAAGGAACGAACAAAAGATCATCTCATCTGATCTTAAGGACTCTGTGTGCAATCGTAAACAAAGTGTTTCACTTGTTCAGCTGATAACTCTGGTCGCTCTTATCAGCCAGCGGTGAAAGTATAGAGCTCGAAGTGCATAATCAGAGCTCCTCCAGTGACGATAACCCAATTGAACCTTTTAATATCGCCTTTCGAATCGGCAGACAAGAAAATTCTAACCGGGAATACCTTGCGGCATTACACTCTATGTGACCAAAACACGTGAATCATTTGATTTTTGGGGTGACAAATCACAAATCATATTCAAAAACAAAGCTATAAAAAAAATACAATAAACAAAAGTTTATGCCAGGGTAAGTGACTGTGTAAAAAACAATGTAATAAACATCAACTTGGAGATCAACATTACAGGGTTACGATTTTTTTAGGGTTCCATCTAAGCTTAAACTTTATTAGCGAAGAAAGAATCTTTCAATAAAAGTTTTAATTATATTTAAAAAAAAATGAAGCACTAAACTTGCAAATCATATATTCATAATAAAATATATATTTTCAGAGAAATCTAGCTAGCAATAGACATTTCTTGTTTAACATTTAAAACATGTGGCCTTTATCATTATAGAATTATAATAGTTAGAAAAAGAAGACTTTTTATTGAAAACTTAAAGTAAAATGAAAACAGTTTGATTATCAACTCAATTTAGTATTTATTTAGTTTTTAAATGTTAAATAACAGGTGTAATAAAATATTTTAAGTTTAAAATAGGTTTTTTAATAAATATTTAAATTAGATTGTATAAAATCTGAAAATTAGTCTATTAGTAACAATGTGTAATTGCTGCAAGAATTAGGAAAAATCCAGAAATGAGCAATTAGGTCTATTAATTAATTGTAATTATAATAATAGGAAAAAAATTACTCTGAGTTAAGTACTCTGTTGCACAGAGCTCTCGAAAAGTTTCATTAAAAATAAATTCGTGACCAATTAAAATATCTTAAAGCCCTGTACTGTAATTTCTTAAATCTATAGGAGTTAGCTTTTGCAATATTTTTATAATTATAAAAAAAAAATAAAAACAAGTGAAAAGTAGTCAATTATCAATATAAAACAAATATATAGTGATTCTAATTATGGAATCCTAAAGGATCGTGACTTAGTTAAATTGATGCACTTTTAATTTTATTTTATTTAGTTAAGAAGCAAACATTTCTGCCTCTAATTAATTCATAGATACAAAATATGCAATAGGTATTAATACTAATAATTACAGTAGATATTACAATCTTACCAGTAGATATAAAGAAAAGAAAGCCTAATAAAATTTACAAGCTAAGTCTAATAACACCACCGACATGAATTTACTATATACATATGTATTTATTTACTGAGGGAAATATACTTGTCCAAAAATAGTGTAAATACAGAAGTAAGATCGAGAGATTAGAGACGAGAATAAGAGAATAAAAATAAAATAGGATAAGGCAGAAATTGAGGTGAAAGACACTCGTTAGCGTTGGCCAGAAGTAGACCTGAGATGATAAAGAATAGAAAGCTTAACAGAAGACAGAAAGTGTCCCGAAGAAAACACTTCAAAAAAAATTTTGTTATCTTAAGGAACGTTTTACTTTTTAAATTTTAAAGAAAAGTAATCGGATATACATGTGCATGTAGATTGGTTCAAGAAGTCAACAATTATAGCTAGACATGTTATTATTTACTCGTGTAATCTCTACCTGATTACAAATTGCATATTTGATCCAAATAATTGTTCAATTATCACAGTCGTTTATTATATAGCTTCTGTTGCGTAGGTCGTTAACTTGCAAGTAGTTTAAATGGTTGTGAGGCTGGCAAAATGCAAATACTAGTAGTTAAACACCATCGCAATTAAGGAAATGGCATACTCTTGATAGAATGTTTATTGATGTGGATACCAATGATTATATCAAGGGAAACCGGTCAAGTGTCACACCTGAAAGAACGCAGACTGAAACCTGATGATAATACATATAAATACATAACTGGCATTTTAGTTGCGACCTGCGATCGGCGAGTGACATGATCGGAAAGCAGCGCATTGCATTGACCAGCCTGCTGGGATTAATCCTGGCCACTCTGGGACTGATCTACGTGCTCAACTTGGAGCGCATTCAACGGAGCGCCATGGAGTGGGTGAGCTATTATTTTATAAATGAAATAAAGTAAATTAATACATAATTTGAACTTTTTACAAATTTAAATTTAAACTGAAGTGTTAAAAAAGAAATTATTAATCAAAAGTGTAAGAATTTGAGAGAACTCAAAAATTATTAAATGATTCAACATTTTCAATCAATAGTAATTAGTGCATACCTGTTAAATTTCGATTAAAAATACTCATCAATTAGATTATTTTTGGAAATAATCGTAGTGACTATATATGTAATTCAATGTTGAAAAATTCGTGATGATTTAATGATTACGATTACAAAAAATCAGAAATAATCTAAAATTATTACAATTATTCAAAACCAATCAGAAAGAAATCTAAAGTAATCAAAAAAAAATGATTTTGAGTTTTCGGATTATTTTTAATTTTTTTCTGATTATTTCTGGTTATTTTTGATTATTTATGACTATTTAGTAAAAATCAAATTATTTTAAATGTTTACAATCAAAAAAGCCAAAATAATCAGAAAAAAAATAAAAAATATGTAGTCCGAAAATTAAAAAAGATTATTTTTGATAATTTGTGATTTTTCCGATTATTTTTGTATAATTGTAAAAATTTTAGATTATTTTTGATTTTTTGTAATCGTAATCATTAAATAATTGGACAAAACCGAAAATAATCGTAATTTAATCATTAGTTCTATTTTTAAACAATAAAAATCTTATGACTAATGATTATGATTACTAATCATTATTTAACAGGAATGAATTAGTGCTTAACAAATATAAATATTAGTACGATCAGGAATTTCTCATAAGATTTATAACTAATCGACAAATTCGCACTCCACAGTTCATGGTGCTCAAACCCAACTCGATGATAACAAATCTCTGGGAGCATCCCAGCCTTTCAATGCGGGCAAATATTTACATTTTCAACTGGACAAATCCGGAGGAGTTTGACAATCCGCATGTGAAGCCACGTTTGCAGGAGCTGGGACCCTATTCCTTTACAGAAACTGTCCAAAAACTGAATGTCACTTGGAACGACAACTCAACGGTTTCGTATTTGAGAAGGAGTCGCTTTACATTCGATCCCTCGGCCAGTGTGGGCAATTTGTCGGATGTGGTTGTCACACCCAATACTCTGGCTGTTGGCATGACCTACAAGGCCCAGAAATGGAGTCCCATGCTGCGCACCCTCATGCTCTTGGCCCTGAATATGTATGGCAATGATGCCACATTTGTTAAGACTGCGGATGAGTGGCTTTTTCGGGGCTTCGATACGCCTCTGATTAAGATGAGCAACATGGTGCCCACTCGCATGTTGCCCGAGCTGCATTTCCCCTACGAGCGCGTGGGTTACGGCTATCCGGTAAAATATTTCCATCAATTCCACATTAATCCAAGGTATAATATCATAGTTTAATTTTAGCGCAATGAAAGCACGGAGGTTTATGGCCATCACAATGTGTATACCGGCCAACAGGACTTTAGTAAACTGGGCCAAATCGCACGCTGGCGTTATAGCAATGTTTCCTCGCAGTTTCCCAAGTGCAAGCTGCGGGGTAGCATAGGGGAATTCCATCCGATTCCATTGCGAAAGGGTGAACCGATATCCTACTTCCTGCCCGATCTTTGCCGTGAACTGAAGATCGATTATGCGGGCACAACGGTTTTCGAGGGTGTCGACGCCTATGTCTACAGAGGCAGCAAGCAAAATATGGCAAATGGTAAGATACTTTATATATATTATCGATAATTCTACAGCCTGATTGAAATCAAACGATCATAAAAACTGACGGACTTTGGAATTTCTAAAACTGAGAACAAAAATCCTATTTTTTAACTTTAAGTACGCTTTGGGATGAATTGAAGTCTGTAAAAGATTGGATCTTACTAGTTAAAGTACACAAAACTTTTGAGCTTATCCAAAAAAAAACGTTTCATGTTTCTAGCACAAAACATTTTCAAATTTAAGTTCGTTTCAATCTTAAAAACATACTAGTTGCATAAATGCACTGTTTTTTATTTTAAATGCTAACTTGATGTAACCTTTTTGGGGCTGGAGTCAGTTGAGAATTTTAAGACGCAAGAATGAATAATAAAACTTAAACATATCGTTTCATACTTAACTTTTTTGCAGCTAGAATCAGTTGAGAATTCTAAGACGCACAAATGAAAAATAAAATTTAAACATATCGTTTCATACTTGATTTAAAAATAAAAGTAAAGATCTTAAAATTTTAAGTACATAACTTTTTAAGTTTTCTGAGTGTATGCAATTTCCAATTTTTGTAAATTTAGGTACAGATAATCCGGAAAACAGCTGCTACTGCGGAGAAAATTGCGAGGACGTGCGCTCGGGTCTGCTGAACGTGTCCGCCTGTTGGTACGACGTGCCCGTCTTTGTGTCCTATCCGCATTTCTACAATTGCGATCCGTACTATCTTGAAGCGGTGGAGGGACTGAAGCCTGAAAAGGAACGCCATGAAATGGTTGTAATACTGGAACCCAATACTGGCATGCTGCTGGAGATCAAGGCAACTCTAATGATCAGCTTACTGATTGAACCACGCCCCGAATCGTAAGTAAACACACTCTGTAGCTTTGCTCTATAATGATCTTCATATTCGTTGAATTTTCAGCGTCTATCGCAAGGCTCGTCGCACCTTTATGCCACTAGTGTGGGCCGATTATAGGGTACGCATATCGGACGATCTGCTCTTCTATATCAAATTGGTGCCCATCTCGGCGCTGGTTGGCAAGATTTGCGGTATACTTGTTGTCGTTTTGGGTCTAACCCTGTTGCTCTACTATCCACGCAAGATCTTCGTTCAGCGGCGCTTTATGCGTCAAATCGATATCACAAACCTTGAGAATCGCATTCAAGCGACTGCGGCGAGTCCCGAGCTCAAGAGCTTTGGAGCGGGCGCGGAGGGATCCCCCCTGCTGGTGGGGCTGCAATATGTGGCGTCGTCAGCTGAAGCGGAGCACGCCAGTTGAGTAAATTTGTAAATGAAATTGAATGTAATGTGATAGGGATACATTTCTAGGGTTCTGTTTAATCTAAATAATAAGCGATCATTTCATAAGACTCTCATTTGCTGTATACAAAATGAAACGAACTAATAACCAAGTTTCATTCCATTTGAGATTTAAATAAAGAAAATGCGACACCCACCATGTGGTTGACATATTTTGCACTAGTTTAAAGTCTAATCACTTTTATAATCTATTTTGTTTTTTCGCAATTTACCAAAGTACTCAATTATTTTATATTTTACCAAAGAAAAGAAAACAGCGAAACAAAAAGTCATAGTTCAATAATCTCAGGTTCAATAAACTTAAAGATTATATTTAAAACTGTTCATAATTTTTATACCTGGAAATTTATTATACACTGGATTTTTATGCCATCGTCATTTGTACTTCAACCGTGTCATAAGATTAATCATATACGTATACATACTTTTGCTATATACTGATAAGCATTCTTAAAATACATAAGTGTATTGATAAAAAATATTCACATTCCATTTGTCAATTTGAGTTTTAAGCGCCGGACAATCGAAACATTGAAAGCTCGTTAAAAATATGAAATAAATATCGATGCATTACCGTTTCAAAACGGCTGTGCACAGAAATATTACCGTTTGTAAGAGATGGAACCGGTTTTGTCATGGCTGGCCAGAAACATAAGCACAGAGCATGAGAGCGGCGAAAAGAGATAATAAAAGAGAGCGCGAGAGCAAGAGAGTACATAACAGAGTACGCTCCGTTGCTTCGCCACGCTCATTTGCTGCGGTGCATACTCTTTCTTGGCTTTTGTCTACATTAGTGCTGCATACATTTAGTAACACACAATAAGAGATACGACTATTTTAATCTAGTTGGTAATTAAAAAAATTCCTAATGTACCCTAAATCAATTATTTATCATGTGTGCATATGCTACCATCTTTTTTGTTTCTTTTTGATATATTAAAACATAATACAAGTCAAATATACCAACAACGACTCTAGTGCAGGGTATTCAAAAGTCGACTTACCATTAGTTTTATGCTCCTACTTTGTGTTAATAAAGAATATATAATTGCTGCTTGGTGGCGTTTTGAAAAATATAAAATGAAATAGTTTTAGTCGCAGACCAGGCGCAGTGCCGCTCAGACCTAAAGACTCATCGACGCGTGGCTGTATGAGCGAGTTCAAGATCAAGTTAACGGTGCGTTCATGTCTAGTGATTAAAACGAATGGGCGCGAGTGAGACGACAGATCGACAAGAAATAAACGCCGCAATACGAATACACAACACGCATACAGTGAAGAGACAAGCGCATTGGGAAAAAACGTTTGTCGATGAATATTTATGCTCGTGTAATTAAAATGGGAACCAATTGAAAAGTATTTGAAAACAAAACACGCGATTGCAAAAATAGGAAACGAAACGATGTAGAAGAAGCACTACAAGTGACAAGTGCAGAAAGCGTAAATACAAGCTGCAGCAAAACAACGCCAAAAAAAGTGAAAAACGTAAGAAACAAACAAAAAATATCCCTACGCACTTAATTTGTTGTTGCTTATGCGCTTGCGGGTGTGTGTGTGTGTGTGTGTGAGTGTTTTAATAAGAGAAAGAGAACGGGAAAGAGAGAGAACAAAAGGCGCGGACGCAAGAGAGTTAAACACAGCGTTGACGTTCTGGAATATCACTAATAAAACATTCAACAAATATTGCGTATTGTTTGTTTTTGTTTCTGCCATTTTGTTGGGGTCGCGTTATTTGCAAAAAAAAAGTTGAAACTGTGACGCATCGTTAGTGAGCTTGTTGCAAATTGAACCCAGTATATAGACACAGATATTATAACTAAATGTTTCATTTTGGCACATTGCACTGTGTTTTGATCTATTTATAGCTGGCATTAAACCCAGAGAAAAAATTCGCTATAAACATAGCGTAACCGCAAAACATGTCAACAGGTTGCGGAAGTGACGCGCCGAACGACGACTCAAGGATTTTAGCGCAAGTAATAACAATCAAATTGTGTGCTTATTGTGTACTATTCAATAAGAAACACTGTTCACTAATAATAGCTATGATAATGATGAAACTGTAAGAAGGTGATTTATTCGCTCGACTTGCCCTTTCCTTTCGGGGCGACAGCGACAGAAAACCAAACAAAGCAAGTTTACTATATATCTATCTCTGTCGTCGTCGTCCCGAAAGAGTGCGAATGCATCACCTTCTCTTAGTTCCATCCTGGTTATAATTCTTGTGTCGCTTAACATACAGTAGGTCGAGTAACTTTTTTGACAAGGAAAAAAATCGTATATTTTACTTATTTCTTAGGTGTTTAAAACTATAAATTATTTCTTGTCAAAACAATTACTTTGCAAACTGTACACTCACAGTTATTCTAATTAATGTGCCCAGCAACAACAGCTTCAAACTAAGTTTTTGCCCCTCATGACTAAGTGATAAGTATGTGTGATTATTTCTTGTGTTGGCACAAATGAATTTGCACTATGCTAAAAAATACCATAATTTGTGAAAAACACGCGTGAACTAATCAGAGGGCTAAGCCAAAAGAGGCGTTTGTGGGCGTGTCTCGTCTCTCGAGGGGCGTAAACAAAGTGCAACGAGTGAAAACGGGTTTTCCAATGTTTATTTAACCTTGCTATGTGTGCATCAATAATAACAAATAAACGCACGTACAAATATAGAAATGTTAATATGTATATTGCTACAAATGTATAATAACAAAATGAAAGTCGCAATAACAACAACAACAACAAATGTCGACTCCCACTCCCCATGTGTCAGGGCTGGAAGTGGAACCGGTTTAAAGAGACTCCTAAAACCATGAACCGAACGTTTATTACAGCTTTTTTTAATATTAATTTAAAAAAAAACAGTGTACACTAGGTCGCTATTAAAAATGGCTTAACAATTAGAAATACATAAGATTTATACGTAATTACGATGTCGCGACGTAGTCGTAAGCTTTGCTGTGCTTCGCCGCGTGATCCGCATTTTTTGGTTCACACGCTCTCTTGGGCGCCGATTGGCGCTCTCTCTTAAGTTCCTAGACGAGCCTGTCGTCATCGATAACGAGTAGACTGCAGTCGATAAGCCACAATTCGTCCACTCACTTATGTACTTGTATATGTGTAATGAAACGGACTCTAAAGCTCACTCTCTCTCTCTGTCTCCTTCTCTTTTTTTTTGATTTTTGCTTATCTGTATTTACAGGCAGCGCCAACGACTGCGACGTCGAGCAGTGCGACGTTATACAAACGCTTGAATTCAGTGCAGCGTAGCAAGAGCAAGAGAACAGGCGCAAAACAAGCAACGAATTCTTCCTGCGCAACAAAAGTAAAAACAAGAGAAACCCGAGAAGCTGACGTTGACAGCAGCAATTGTCATCGGAGTATACAAGAACAAAAACAACAACAACAGTTAGAGATGACATCACGCGCACGTCACTGTGCCTGGCGGCTGGGCATTGTGATACTGGGCGTTTGCTGCATTGCCGCCGGCGTTTACCTCCTTCGCAATTGGATAGACATGTTCACGCGCATGCGCGGCAAGGTAAATAAACATTCGTCTTTAACTGTAAGAAGATGGTTGTCTCATTGTTAGCATACTTTATCTTATCGTGCTATCGCATACATAATTACATCAGTCATCCTCACATTCCCATTCCCATCACCATTGATTGTGATTCAAGTAGTTCTTCAATCATTCAATTGCCAAAACGTACCATGGGGTCAACTGAGCGTGAACCTCTCTCATTAGCATACAATTAGAATGACGGGGCTTGCCAAATCAATTGGACTCAATTCGCCATAAATGCACACCAAGGATGGAGTGTGTGCAGGTGTTCAGAATGTGTTCGACGGAATATTGCAGATAAGATACATTACATTATGGTTTATTTTCTGTCCACTGACTAAGCTGATCGAAGGTGATTTACCCGCTTCAGTTTTGGGCAGATAGTTATGATATGGCATGAATCATGAAATCCAGCTGTACGAAAGGTTAATCAGGTCTTTGATCTGTTTTGCCAACATATTGCCAGCGGAAATAAAGTACATACATTGTATTGTACAGTGTACATACAGTGGCTCACAGCTTATTTCAACCAGCACAATTACAACTAACTAAAATACAAACCTAATTAAAAGTATTTAAAGCAAACTAACGACATAACAACTCATAATTTGAAAATTACTTGAAAATTTTTGGATTTTTTGTAAAAATCAACTTTTATTCTCGATATTAAAAAAATATTTTAATGCTAAAAGTTTCTTTAAACAAATTCTATAGTGACTGCAAATAGAAATTTTCAAAAACAACATCGCAAGTATTTTTTATGATTTTTTGAAAATTGATAAGGATTACTTTTTTTACCCACTTTTTCCTCCCTTTCATACACAATTTTTCTGAAAACATCCCATACAAAAAATTATAAAAAATACTAGCGAAGAGATTTTTGAAAATTTCCTTTTTGCAATCACTATAAGAATTGTTTATAGAAACTTTTTGCATCAAAATATTTTTTTTTTTTTAAATCGATGATAAAAGTTGATAAAGTTTTTTAACAAAAACTTAAACATTTTCAAGTAATTTTCAATGTTTTAAAATTTAAGTGTATATAACTTAGTTTTTTGTAAATAATTTTGATTAGGTTTGCATTTTAATTAGTTGTAATTGAGCCTATTGATTAAAGTTGCTTTTTGTGCTGGTTGAAATAAGCTGTGAGCCACTGTACATACAAATCTACCCCATTGTTCTGCCCTTTTAAAAACAAATAAACAAATAATGTTCTGGTATTCCCAACGGTAACAACGGCTTTTATCTTATCACACAACCCATTTGGCGATAGAGCTAAAAGCGATTAGAAACGATTTCTGAATCGTTTGCTCATTTTTTTATTATTATTTATTATTAATTTTGCATTTTCCAGCAGTCCAACTTAATAAACGGCTTTAGGAATTACACCGTGCTTATTACACATGACGATAGAGATAGAGGTAGAGACAGGTGTCTCGGTTCTATCTCGCCCTTGACCGAATCGAGCACCTGTTCCGTATCATCGCTTATTTCCAATGGTCGCATATTTACACGTGCCACTTTCTCGTCTCGCCCCGTCGCACAAAGAAATATATGTATAAGAACCAATCGCATTTTATCAGTTTAGTCATTTCCTGAAAGCCAAAACGAGTCAAGATTATGGCCAAAATGGCCGCCATGGATTTGTTTAAAATTTGTACTCTAGATTCCTCGAACCTAATGTGATGAGGACGATGATTACATGCATGTTGATGTGTGTTTATATGATTGATGAGCTGGGTTGGGTCTCGTTCAAGCTGATAACATGACACTCACATGACATTTGCCTGAACGATTGGAAAATTGCATAGATGATAGCCAACAATGTTGTGAAAAGACACTCGACTACATAAGAGTTGATTTTCAATTTGACATAGATTGTAGTCTACTTACAATTTGCATTTATTTTTATCTGTCTCGATAGTTGGAAAGGTCGCCATAACATCCTATTGTATCTCTTGCCAAATCCATTATATATAATAATGCACACTTATCTTATCACTTATTTCAATGATCACTTATCACCTTATCAAGTACATCATGTAGTACCTATCTTAATAATTTAATAACCTACACTTAAATAGCCTTGTTAACAAACATCGACCATTGATCGTGAATACGTTAAACTTGATGTTGTAAACAGCAATTATTGATCATTTTGCACACTCTTCAATAATGAAGTGTTATTAAAAACATTATTTAAGCTGGGCTTTAAATTGGTATTTAATCTAGTAAATGAACAAATTATATATAAGAGCATTTAATGAACATTTAAAATATAATTTAAAAAGTGGTTTTTAATTTGAAAAATTGTACAAATCAATATCTGCGAAATATTTAATTTTGAAAAAGTAAATGCTTGTTTTTTACGTAAGTTTTGTTGATAAACTAGAAACTATCTTGAAATATTGACCAATTGCTTGATTGATTATTATAACAAACGTTTAACTATTTACATTGTTGATGAAATGTTATTAAAAACCTTGTTTCATCTAGGCAAAACTGGTATTTAACATAGTAAATTAACAAATTTAATGTCAGAACAGTTTATTTTGTTTTTAGTTGACAAAAATATTAATAAGCATTTAAAATTTAATTTAAAAAAATGGGTTTTAAATGGAAAAATTGTACAAATCAATATCTGAGAATTATTTAATTTTGAAAAAGTAAATGCTTGTTTTTTATTTTTTACATTAGCTTTATTGATAAACTAAAAACTATTTTAAAATATTGACAGCTTGCTTGATTGATTATTCTGACAAAAGTTTAATTATCTTTATTGTTAATTACAGGAAATGGCGCTGAGTCCCACATCGCGTGCCTATTCGGACTGGAAAGTGTCGCCGCTGCCGCTCAACTTTGACGTCTATCTGTTTAACTGGACAAATCCGGAGGATCTGTACGAGGGATCGCCCAGGAAGCCGCACTTTGAGCAATTGGGACCGTATCGGTTCAGGGAGCGACCCGACAAGGTGGACATCGAGTGGCACAATCAGAACGCTTCCGTATCCTTTCGCAAGAAGGCCTTCTACTACTTTGATGCTGCCGGCAGCAATGGAACTCTCAACGACATGGTTACCTCGGTCAACACAGTGGCTCATGTAAGTTAAAACATTAAATTTAAAGTGTATTAAAGACTTGACTCAATGCAAACCTTTTCTCCCAAACAGTCTGGAGCTCGACGTTTGTCGGAACTGGCTTCAATACTTCGGGTGATGGCATCCGCATCGCTGAGCAGCATGCAGGAGGTCTACGAGACGAGAACCGCGGAGGAATGGCTGTTTAAGGGCTTTGTCAATTCACTGGTCACCGTGGGCAAGATTCTGAGTCCCAACGATGTGCCCTACGATCGGGTGGGCTATCAGTATCCACGCAACGGGACAACGGACTTTGATGGTCACATTAACATGTTCACCGGTGCCGATGACATCAGTAAAATGGGTCAAATCCATACGTGGAATAACTTGACGCACACGGGCGCCTTTGAGGGCGCTTGTGGCAATGTCCAGGGCTCCATGGGCGAGTTCTTTCCACCCAACTTGAGCACCAATCAAACTGTCTACATGTACATGCCCAAAATGTGTCGCGCCGTGCCGCTGGACTACACGGAAACGGTCACAGTGCATGGCGTGACAGCATATAAATTTAGTGGCACAAGACGCGCCGTTGACAATGGCACCCTGTATCCGGAGACCAGTTGCTTCTGCGTCGATGGCAACTGCAAGCCGTCTGGCGTTATCAATATTGCACGCTGTGCCTACAATGCATCGATACACATGTCATATCCGCACTTTTATCTGGCCGATCCCAGTTATCTGGCGGCCATTGATGGACTGCAGCCGGATAAGGAGAAGCATGAGTTTTACATGGCACTGGAACCGAACGCGGGCGTGCCCATGGATGTGGGCGGTGGCTTTCAGGCCAATTATCTAATGGAGCCGATACCAGGAGTTGCGTAAGTTAATGAGATAAACACGATTCTGTATACGAATGTCGAGAAATATTACTCAGAATACGAAAATTCGGAAAAAATTAGGAATACAAAGTTTGGAATCGAAAAACTAGTAATCCAAAATTACGAATCTGAAATTAGGAATAAAGTTATTGGGAATCCAAAATTGGGAAACCAAAAGTTTGGAAGACAAAAACTGGGTAAACAAAAATTAGAAAGAACCGAAATCAAAAATATTTTATTTAAAATCGCGCAATTTTTAATCAAATATTTTTAATTTCGGATGTCGAACCATTTATTTCAAAATCAGGACTTCGATACCCAGCGCATGTGATATTTATTCAACAATTTTTTATTTCAAAATCTACATGTTTATATTGTTTGCCGCCTTTTATAAAAAATCAACAATTTTTTCATATCTTGATTGATTTTTTGTGGCCTATCTCCAGCGTTAATTTGAATAATCCTAATGTCTTGTTCATCAAAGCTATTTTAAAAATTTGAATATTACTATTTGAAAGAATTTAACCAATGACATGAAAACCAAAGATACTTTTCCCAACTTTTTTTCGTAATTTTTAAACTCTAAACATTTTTCTTAGTTGATATTTCTAATTTTTGATTCCTAATTTTTTCTTCCCAGTTTTGGATACCTTCAATTTTATTCTGTTTTATTTTTTTTATTTTTTAAAATTCCTTAAACTTATCTTTCTCTTACCTATTTGCAGTCTCTATGCGCGCGTGCCCCGCGTCATGATGCCCCTGATGTGGGCCGAGGAGCGGGTGCGCGTGACCGAGGAAATTGCCGCCTCCATTGGCCTGGTGCCGCTGATTGTGTTGATTGGCCAGATCGTGACGGGCATCTTGCTGGCCGGCGGTCTCATCTGCACCTGCTGGTATCCCACGCGTCAGTTGACGCATTTCTGCCGCAGCGATGACCCCAAGGCCAAGGCATCCGTGCTGCGTCCACTCACCACGTTTGGTGTTGTTACCTCCTCCAGTGCAACAGCTGCGACGCCATTCCGTGCGCATGACAACCACAACGAACGTGTTGGCGTTCGTCTCCTGGATTATAGACGCAGTTCGGGGCTGACCGACAGCGGCTGTAATTCGGCCAGCGAGAGCCTCATCGGAAGCAGCAGCTCAACAGATGTGATAACTAGTTAATATACATATATCGTAGCATCGTGCATTTTCAATCGATCTATCTGCTTATATCTATATACATAAATATTCATATATTGCCTTATCCTCGCCATTTACGGATTCACCAAATGGCACAGAACTGCTGTTTCCTTTTAGCCCCTAGCACTAACTATTAGTTACACCCAAAAAACATATACACACACTTGTACACACCACATACATATCCATATCACGTTTATATGGTTTCCTCAAATTACTGCGCACTTTGTCGCGGCAATCGAGAGAGAGATTAATAAGATTATTTATTTATTAGTGCCAAAAAAAAAGAAGTGAAATTTAAAGTAGAGGAAAAACAAAAGTCATTAACTATTTTAGTAGGTAATTTTAGCTCTGTATATAAGTGATTATTATCTTATGTAGCTTCCCCCTTGTTAAAAAATTTAAACTGCGCACGTCCAAAGTATTTTTATAATTATACTACAATATATATAAATTTAATGCATAAGCGACGCTTTAGTTCTTTTATTTTTTTATACAAAATTCAAATGAAGTGATAAAACTCAAACGAGATTTTGATAAGAGTATAAAAATCAATTCCTTAAGAGAGTTAACAACAAATAAAACCAAATTGAAAAGCAAACAGTTTGATTAAACACTTTTCAGCCAGCTGGAAATGGCCCAGAAACAAATGCTGACAAAGCTGAAGCTCACGAGGGAATTGAAGGTGCCGGCACCGTTGCCCGTGTTGCCCAAATCCAGCTGGGCGGAGAGCTCTGCCGGCACATCCAGATAGACACGCTCCACGCCAAAGCTAAAGATGAGTTTACGCAATCGTTCCACGTCCACATAATCGTTGGCCGACGACCAGATGGTTAAGGTGCTCTCATTGGTGCTATTGACAGCGGCCACCAGATTATGCAGCTGTTGGACACTGTTGGCCGCAATCCCGGCACGCACTGGAAACGTGATTGCCTGGCCGGTGGAGCTGACGTTATTGTCATTGATGGCCCGCAGCATGGCATCGCATTGCACTTGTGTGTACTCTCCATCGCGGTAGTCTGCACCCCAATTGGTGGTCCAGCCAATGGACAGAACCGCCTGCTTGTAGCGCATGCAGCCGGCAAAGAAACGCGCCGGATCCACGGGCACAGATTTGTTTTGTTCCACAGGACCAGCGATTATATCGGCATTGATCCAGACGGGATATGTCATCTGATAAAGAGAAATGATTAGTTGAAGAGGACGATATTAAAACTCCATACACTCGCCTTTGGTATGGTTTCATCTAGAATGTCCAGCGAGCCTTCGAACACCTCAATGGACTTGAAGTCCAGCTTGACGCCCTTCTCCGCACCCTCGTTCACCTCGTTGTGCGCCTTGATTTGATACAGAAAATCCTCCAGCGTCAGATCGGAGACATTTGCAGGCGGATGTGCCATAACGGGCAGACTGTGACCCTCGCCATTCAGCTGGCCCAGCACAATGTCCGCTTCGATCATGTCAATGTCACCTGCGAAGCGAAGCGTAAGTTCAAGTGCGAGTCGAAGAATGTACAGTTAGTCAAGTAATTGTTTTCACTAAGTACAAACGATACATACTATATTTTATTTTTTCGATGTTTTCAAAATAGTTAAAACAAATATTTATTTGGATATTCAATAGGATTATCTATGGCTAACAGTCATGAACAAAAGTATTACCAATGAATTACTACATTTTTAGACCCCGTACTTAAAAAAGTCCAGGGGTCTATTAACTTTGTCACAAAACAAAATGTGCGTAACAGGCAGAAGGAGGCGTGGGAGACCCCATAAAGCATATTTATTCTTGATCAGCATTTACAGCCGCGTCGATAGAGCCATGTCCGTCTGTAAGAGCGCCTAGTTCTCAGAGAGTATTAGAGCTAGAGACTCCAAACTTGGTATGTAGGTTCGTCTATATTGCAAGCAGATCGAGTTTGTTTTAGATTTTGATCGGACCACTATATCATATAGCTGCCATAGGAACGATCAATGGAAAATCAAGTCCCAATGTGAAAAACTTATTTGTTGTTTGAGATATTTGAACCAAACCGACAGAATATGTATGTATATGGGATGGTCCCATACATCCTGACTAAATTTGGTTGAAATCGGACCACTATATCATTTAGCTTCCATAGGAGCAATTAATCTAAAATATAAATTTAGTACGAAATTTTCTGTCTTTCACATTTTGATTAGTATTAAGCTATCGGTGTACCAGGGCACAGGGTATCTTACAGTCGAGCACACTCGGAGCCCCTTGTTGGGCGAAAGGTACATATAGTACATAACTATATTAATATTTGTAGCGATTTATATTATTGTATTTTAAGCAGTTTGCTTTTTTATAGTAAGTACGGGGTCTCCGAAAGTCGAGTATGCTTGACTGTAGCACCGTCCACTAGTTAAGTTTGTTAACATTTTTAGTCTCTTATTTGGCAAACAGAACAATTTTCAATGATTGTACGCATGTGAAAACAATTACTTGACTCACTGTATGTGTTTTTAATTCTTACCACTGAGCGCCTCCGCCAGCAGCTGCTGACTGTTGACCGCATGTGCCCAGCTGATGGACGTCAGGTTGGCCGCCTTGGCGATGAGTTTGCCCTTGTCAAAGCGTCCCATGTCTACAATTGCATGATCCTGCAGCACAATGTCAACAATGGTCTGTTGCGATGATGACGCTGCCAAGTCGTAAAAATAAACGCTCTCGTTTAAAGCAGCTCCATTGATTTTAACCGCAACGATTGCTATTTAAATCAATTTAATATTATTAATAAGAGAAAACTGGAATTGCACAAGAGAAGCAATGGAAGAATGGAAGGGAGGGGTGAATGAAAGTCTTACCTTTTACGAACCGAGACGAGTCACATGAATGAGGAACGCGCAACCAAAAGCAATTGTTTACCCGCAAATAGAGTTCAATTCTCGCTCATTTACCGTTTGAAAGCCAATGTCTGTGCGTGTGTGTGAGCATGTATGAATGTTTGTGTTTGTGTGCGTACACAAAGTGGCAGTTTATGAATATGAATTTCTATTAAGACGTTGCTTCCGCAGCAATTTCAACGCTGAAATGAAAACGAAACTACGCTGCACATAAATAAAGATACAATGCACTTTTGTGATAGCAGCTGCAGAGCGCAGACGCAAGAGAGTGCAAGTGTGATGCGAATATTTTTGTAGATAAGTGTGTTAACATTACCAAGCATGCAAATCACAATGGCAAGTGATTGTGACCCATGGCAGCCACGGGCAACAGACGCGCTTTTAATTAACATGTTCGTGCTGCATGCGGAACAATTGAAATGCCCTTATTAATCAGCAAAGAAATGTACATATTTTATGATAAGACAATCAAGCGATTAAGATTCAAGTATTTTCCTTTGCCTTATCGATGACTTTTGTTCGCCTAATTTATTATAGCTATTAATTGTTAAACACTCAATCACTTATAAGATCAAATAAGTAATTGTTTTTGTTTGGAGCTTTAGCTAGCAAGAAAATGATTAGTCTTTTTTTATTTAAACTTGATTTAAACTTGATTAAAAGCTCGCGCTTAAAAAGAGAAACGCTTGTTTGCGATAACAGTTCTTAACGAAGTATCGTTTTTAAACTAGTTAGCTATCGCTGTCGGCTTGTCTTGTGCCATCGATAGTGTCTGCAAATCGCTTTAGCTATTCAACGATTGATAAGCATTTAATATATGTTACATTCAATAAAATTGTCTTTTTTATTAGTATTTTAACTGAACTGATAATTAGCTGTCGCAGTTTTTAGCATATGTATGTTAAGCAGCCTGCATTGGGCTCTGTTAAATAACATTTGCTATGAACTATTAAAAAAAAAAATACTAAATAGTCGAACCATCGATTATTTTTGTTTTTCTAAGCAACACATGCAACTAAATCAGATATTTATGAAACATTAATGAAGAAAACATTAAATAAATTTTAATGAAAACAAACATTTAACTTTGCTCCAAAGCTGTTGGTTGAAAACTTTCAATTTGGTATATTAATAGCCATCGACTAAATAGATTGGCCATCGATGTTTTTGCAGCTCTACAATAAAATTATCGATAGAAAATTGGTTTAATAAAATATATTATTTTTAAAAATGAATTCAAAATTTGTAATAACAACTTTAAAAAACTAAGAAAACTATAAATTTTCTAAAATAATGAAATTCATTTTAAAATTGGTTTGGCCCACGACAGCCTTCAAGTGGTGAAGCTTAGTAGGAAATTAAAAAACTTTAAAATTCGAGAAAAATTAAATAAAAATTCGATTGCAATTTTCGAAATTCTAGCGTAAAAATTTTTTAAATTGAGTTAAAATCTGGCATTGAGTGTGACCTGATGGCTGCCACCTTACTTTTTTTTTTTGCTAAGGTTGCCACATGATTTTTTCTTGTGTCCAGGTATTACGTGTATTGTTGCCTTGGCTTTCAATTTCACTTTGACCGTTCAATCAATCGCACACAATCAGCGACTAGTAGCGCCTTGATAAGAGAGCCGGCACCCACGCACACTCAATTGGCCAAGTACATCGAAAGTGATAGATAAATTTGCAATTATGGTTGATCTAATTCAAAAAGGCGCCCTGTTCCTGATGAGCCAGAAGTGCTACGACAACTACTTCTTGGATCACAATTTCCTCGATGGTAAGTTGAGCGTAACAATTGATTACCTATTGGAATTGTTAACATATACTCATATGTATGTATGTATGTTTGTTGTTATCTTGCAGTGCCGTGCTTCAAGGCGCTGCTGAGCAAAGGTCTCGGCATCGGCATCATTGCCGGTTCGGTGCTGGTCAAAGTGCCGCAGGTGCTGAAAATTCTCAACAACAAATCGGGCGCTGGCATTAACCTGTTTGGCGTTATGTTGGATCTCCTGGCCATCACATTCCATATGTCGTACAATTTCATGAACGGTTATCCCTTCAGCTCCTGGGGCGACAACACATTTCTGGCCCTGCAGACAGTGGCCATTGCCGCCCTCGTGCTCTTCTTTGGCGGCCGTAAGCCGCACGCCTTTGTCTTTCTGCTCGCCTATGCGGGTCTGCTGTACGTCTTGAACTCTGGACTGACGCCCATGAAGGCCCTGCTCACCATCCAGAGCTGCAACATTCCCATTCTGTTGGTGGGCAAACTGTCGCAGGCATTGACCAATTATAAGGCCGGTTCCACGGGTCAATTGTCGGCGGCGACGGTGATCATGATGTTTGCCGGCTCCTTGGCACGCATCTTCACCTCCATTCAAGAGACGGGCGATCAGATGATCATCATTACCTTCTGCGCCTCCACATTTGCCAATGGCGTGATTGTCGCCCAGCTGCTTTATTACTGGAACAAGCCAGCGCCAGGTGCAGGTGCAGCTGCAGGCGCCAAGAAGACCAAGAAACCCAAGAGCAAGAAGGATGACTAAGTGGCGATGGCTTTAGCTTTAAGACGCAACGTTTTCTCGACATTATAGAACAAAGATCAAGACACTAATTAAATATGTATGCTTAGTAAATTAAAAACAAACAAGTGTGTACAACAAGTTGAATCACTAGATTCTCTATTTACAGTTTGTCAAGAAATTCTTTACACTCCCTTAAAAATGTAATATTTTTACTTTAAATAAGAAAATAATAGCTTGTTATATATATTTGGAAAGGTCGTTTAAATTCCGATTGAATGACACAAAACTTTCCTTAACACACATTTAGTAGCCTTCGAAAATTTCGAACTTATGTAAAAGTCACTTTTCAAAACTTTTTTCCTCGATTTTTTACATAAAATATTTTGATGCAAAAAAATTCTTAAAACAATTCTAAGAGTAACTGCAAAGAAAAAATTTCAAAAATATTTTTGTAAGTATTTTTGATAATATTTCGAAAATCCTAAAACTTACCATTTTTCCTCATTTTCATGCAAAAAGTTCCTTTTTTGCAGTTTTCAAAATATTTTTGAAAATTTTCTTTTGCAGTTGCTCTTAGAATTGTTCCAAGAATTTTTTTGGATCAAAATATTTTTAGTAAAAAATCGAGGAAAAAAGTTGAAAAAGTAGACTTTTGCAAAAATTCAAAATATTCCATGGGTTCTCAATGGGTTAAGTAAATTTTTGCATCATTCGAACGAAAATTAAATGACCTTTCCAAATATATATAATAAGCTTTTATTTTCTTATTTAAAGTCAAAAAATATTACATTTTTATTGGAGTGTAGAGAATTTCTTGACAAACTGTATCTAGTTAATCTCAGCATTGATCGCTCTCAAAATACTTTTGCAGCAGATTCAATGCCCGGTAGCGATGCGAGATTTGGTTCTTCTCCGATTTGGGCAGCTCCGCATAGGTCAGGTCATAGCCATTGGGCTGGAACACTGGATCCCTGCAAGGACAAAGGTCACTCAAACATTAAAAGGGGAATCCCTTCAAATTCAACGCTTTACGCACCAGCCAAAGTCGCGGGGTCCACGTGGCGCCACAATCACGCCCTCGGTGACGCCCTGGAAGATCTGCGGCTCGCACGTGCTGCCCTCGCAGTAGGCAAAGGTACAAACGGCCCTCGCTGACTTATCCTCCCAGCCGCTGAGCAGACGATGCAATCCCTCGGGCTGCAGCTTGTCCAGAAACCATTTGATATATGGCCCGGGCAGTCCCTCCAGCGCATTGAAGCACAGACTGGTGTCCTCGATGAGCACAGGTCCGTCCACTTGCCGCGCTGCCTCCTTGCACTTGATTATCGCAATCTCCTCGATCTCGCCCTGCAGCTCGGGCAAATCCACCTTCTTGGAGACGACGGTGCGCGGGAAATTTGGCCCCAATATCGCAATCAGCTCCTCCAGCTTCTTGGCGTTGCCCGTCACAAAGGTAATTGATTTCGACATGCTGTCGCTATTGTTGACACCAATTTAAGTTAATTTGTAATCGGTTCTGTTGTCAACATTTGTTGATTTCAACACAACACATGAATTGCCGGCGATTACGAAATCAGCTGTTCGCCTGCTCAACAAAACAGTACAGGGCTGTTATACATTTGAATTTAAGCACTGTGGCGCGCAATTCAAATGCTCTGCTAAGCTTGGTCATACGGTTTTTTAAATTTATGTTTATATAAAGAGTTTTATATATATAGATGACATGAAGTTCAAACGTAGAAGCATATTGGAACTGTTTACCTTTGCTTAAATTTGTTCATTGAATATTATAATTGACAATTAAGAATAATTTTTTATTTTAAACGGAAAATTATTGAAGACAATTTGTTTGTTTATTAAATAATAGTGTAAAACAGTTTAATGAACTTAAGTATTGTTTTAATTAGGGATTAAAACCGAAGCGAAAATCGTTTCCGTTACGGCTTCGGTTATGTTCGCATTTAGGTTTTCGGTTATCGGTTACGCAAAATCTTTGAAAAAAGGTTTCGTAACATTGAACCGGTTTTTGTATGTTTCGGTTTGAAATACCAGTATGGTTTCGGTTCACAAACAACAAATTTTTTGCAAAAATATAATAATTACAAATAAAAATGAATTATTTTCTTAATGTTTCATTCACACATTATTTTTTTTACATATTCTTCAGTTTAATGTAGTTTAGTTACATTTTAAAAATTTTAATATTTTATTTAACAAATTTATTTTACTTGCGCTTATTCAGTGCTATAAAAATTCGATCATTAATATCACAAAAAAAATTCAAAAATAAACATAAGAAAATTAAAATCAAAAATAAAAATATTTTTATTTGGATGTATGAAAAACCGAAATTAAACCTTATAAATGAAACGGTTACTAACCGCTTATTTCGGTTTACAGATTTCCGGCTTAAAGGTTTCGGTCGAATGAAATTGTTTTTTTCGGTTACGGTTTTAAATTTCAATCGGTTTTTACCGGTTAAAGGTTACGGTTTCGGTTAGGGTTTTAATCCCTGACTTTAAATTTAAAACTGAAAATTATTGTGTACAATTTGTGTTTTTTTTATTAAATAACAGTGCAAAACAGTTTAATGAACTTAAGTGTTGTTTTAATTATTCATATAACATAGTTGATAGTCCAAAAAAATCAATTCAATTTAATTTAATAAAAGTAATAAAAACTTGCGAACTTGTACGAAACATATTTATTATTATACATAATAATCTCTTTTTTTTTAACATAATACAACAATTATAAATAGGTAGCTTTAAGGTCTAGAGGAACGCACCCCAGCCAATGTACATGGCAGCGAGATTATCCACCTTGGTGGCCTCGTTGATCAGAAAGTTGACCTGTCCCTCCGTGGACAATGGAATGCTGTTCGCCTGCTGTCGTTTCACCTGTGGAAAGTGCGAGATTTTTGTAAAAGAAAAATTTAACTAGGGGATTCCCAGTAAACTCACATGGCCCTGAAGACGCTCAGCAATGCGCTTGACATCGTTGGTGACCTTTGGATCTGTGAGTTCGGTGCCAGATTTCATTTTACTCGTCGTGGCCGTCAGACGACT
Organism: Drosophila recens; assembly: GCA_037043495.1. NCBI lineage: Eukaryota > Metazoa > Arthropoda > Insecta > Diptera > Drosophilidae > Drosophila > Drosophila recens. The sequence goes on along the minus strand of JBAMBJ010003804.1, from coordinate 168,444 downwards.
CTGGACGCCCAGATCGTAGACAAAGGGACGCAGCATGGACATGAGTGTCTTGGTCTCCTGTTTGAGCAGCCGCAACGTAATCTCACAGCACTTGCGGAAGCTGCCCTCCACGCCCAGCGGTCCCATGGCCGTCATCATGTTGTGGGTGAGCCGGAAGGGCACCACCTCCGGATAGGCGAACGCCTCGCCCTGATTGAACAGACAGTTGAAGTCCACATGGACTGCATCGCCATTGCGCTCATCGATCAGTATATTCTCGCCATGACGATCGCCCAGGCCGAGAATATAGCCCACCATGGACATGACAGCGACGGTGCGGATGTACGAGTTCCTCGCCTCGTACCAGCTGTGCGGTGTGGTGAATCTCTGGAGCAGCCACTCCTGGAACACGGGCGGATGGGCGGGCATGATTTGCTTGAGGAACACATCGCGTTTCCGGTCCGCCGAGTCCATTTGCGGCACCTGCAGCTGCTGCAAGTATCGGCTACTCATCACCTGGCCACGCTGACTATACAAGGCCATGCAAATACTCCGATACGAGTTGAGATTGGGCAACCATTCGAGCAGTCCGCACTCCTCATTGAAGGGCAGCACCGCATAGGTGCGAATGTGGAGGCGACGCTGTCGCGCCCGTGCATCCTGGTGCAGATAACGCTTCATCAGGCCATTGAACTCCATGAGACGCGCATCCTTGCGCAAATCATCCTTGGGCTTGACCATCACATCGTAATCCTGCCCGTCGCTGCAGCGAATGGTCAACTTCTTGGGCCGCGCGGCGGAGCGCAGCACCAAGACCTTCTCCTGGAAATACGGATGGCACGATTAGTCAGATGAGATGCAATAATCGATTAATTTTTGCCAATTTTCGATTTAATCGAAAAAAATAAAATATATAAAATAATCGAATTACACAAAAAGATTATTTTTGATTAGTTCTGATTAATTTTGAATAACTGTAATAATTTTAGAATATTTCTAAAATAATCATTTGATTAATCGATTATTTTAGTTTAATCACGATTAATTGCGATTAATAATCATTACAATAATCGATGAATACATTTTTTTTGCCAACTTTACCTGGAAGCCACTAATGTAAATCTGCTGATACGGAAACCAATTGCTGGGCGTGGACTTGCCCTGATCCTCGCCTGAGGAACTGAGGCTAAATGCCGGCTGCATGTACTTCTCAAAGGGCAGCAGGATGTTCGAGAAGTTCGCCTGGTTGCAGAGCAGCGACAGCCGTTTGTCCAGATCGCTCAGCTTGTAGCTGCGATCCAGAGTCACCTCCTTGTTGGTGACGCCAATCAGACGCTCCGTCAGGCTGTTGAAGTCATTTAAAAGCCGCTCAAACGTGGGATTCTGTAATCTGGCATCGGTTAGGATCAGTTTACAGCGCTTGATGCGATTCACGGCCGCCGACTTGAAGTGGGGCAACAACATCCACAGCGATTGCTGTGGATAATCGCTGATCAGCTTGATGATCACCGTGCGCAGTACGGCGAATACCTCCAGTGAGGGATGACAGAGCCGGGAGAGCATTTGCGAGTACGCCGTATAGAACATGGCCGTGGGCAGAGCCGTGCAGCAATTGCTCAGCAAATCGTTCAGCTTACGCACCAGCTCCGAGGCTGTCGTCGTGGCCGCCGTGTCCAGCCAGAGGCTGATGAGACGCGGCATGGACTGGTAGACATGATCGTTGCCATAGCGCAGCGATTTGGCATAGTTGACCATAATCTGCAGCAGCAGTTCCTCCTCCTCCCGCGTTTGCGTTGTGGTGACGCTGGTGCTGCTGCTGGGCGTGACGGCGACAGCGCGTGCCTCGCGCATCTTCTCCAGAAACTGGGCCAGCTGCACATAACAGCGCTCCGACTGACGCTGCACGCTGATGGCCTCCTGGAAGTAGGGATAACACGATTAATCATAATATATGCAATAATCGATTAATTTGTGCCAATTTTCGATTTAATCGAGTCGAATAATGGATTGCGATTAATTGAACAAATAATCGATTAATTGCCAAAATAATCGAATCACTAATTTCATATTTGCGCGCAAGCCAAAAAGCTACAACATTTTTCATGGTGCCGAAAATTATGGATGGATTATGGAAAGTGGAAATATTATTCCAAAAATACATTTTAATTTATGATTAGTAATCATAATCATTAGTAATTAGATTATTTTTGTTTAAATGTCGAACTAATGATTAAATTACGGTTACTTTCGATTTTGCCCAATTGTTTAATGACTACGATTACAAAAAATCAAAAATAATCTTAAATTATTACAATAATTCAAAAATAGTCAGAAAAAATAAAAAAAATAGTCATTTTGAGTATTCGGATTATTTTTGATTTTTTCGGACTATTTTTGATTATTTCTGATTATTTATGACTATTAAGTAAAAATCAAATTATTTTAAATGTTCACAATCAAAGTTGCCAAAATAATCAGTAAAAATCAGAAATAATCCGAAACAAATCAAAAATAATCCGAGTACTCAAAGAGATTATTTTTGATTTTTTCTGATTATTTATTTATAATTGTAATAATTTTGGATTATTTCTGATTTTTTGTTATCGTTATCATTATATAATCACAAATTTTTAAACAGTAAATTATATGGTCACTACGATTATTTCCAAAAATAATCTAATTGATTAGTATTTCTAATCGTAATTTAACAGGTATGTTTTCAGGACCCTCTTGCCTTGGCTTCAGTTGTCAAAATACCAAAAATCGCGAAATTTGGCTCATATTAAAATAATCATTTGATTAATCGATTATTTTTGTCATATGATTAATCGCAATTAATCGTTATTAAATGAAAATAATCGATTAATCAAATGATTATTTTAATATGAGCCAAATTTCGCGATTTTTAGTATTTTCGATTATTTTCATTTAATCACGATCAATTGCGATTAATCATATGATTACAATAGTCGATTAATTTTATTTTTTCCATTCCTACCTGGAAGTACTTCAGTATGGCCTCCGCACACAGATTCATCGAGTCCGCGTTGTAGGTGGCCTGCAGGTACTTGCCCTCGAAGTACAGTTGACGCTGCTCCGTCGGGAGTTGCTTGGTGTTGCCATCGCACTGCACTTTCATGGCGGTCAGCTGCTCCTCCAGATAGTTCATGGCCAGCACCTGGTCGCCCTTCTGCCAGAGCAGCTTGGCACGCTCCACAAAGAGGCCACTGGGCTTGTACTCGGCCGCCTTCATCAGATACAAGTGTGCCCGCTGTAATTGGCCCGCATTGCGATTGATCTGGGCGCTGTGCAGCCAGAGCTGCGCCAGCTGCGTCTGCACCTGGGACTGAAGGGCAGGACGCTGGCCCAGGCGACGCATGAGCTCGGCGAGCAGATTGCGCCGGAAGCTGTAGATGGGCTCGAGGACGCGCAGTTGTGGTTGGACTACTTGGAGCCGGGATTGCCAATCGGCGAAGTAATCACGCATGAGCTGGGATTCCTGATCCTCGCTTTGAGGTGTCTGCAACTGTAGCTGCTCCATCAGCTGCTGGCTGCACTGCAGCTCGTGCAGCATGTGCAGCTTCAGCACCTCATCGTAGGCATGGGCATAGGAATGCTGCTGCATCGCCGAGCAGCTCCTCAGCTGCTCCAGCACCGATCCCCGCATGCTGTCCAGCAGCGAGTCAAATTCCAGCTTTGTTGTCCCGGGCTGTCTCAACGCCAGACACGCCTGGGCGCACTGGGCGTGCCAGTTGGGCTTGCAACGATGCTCTCGCTGCTGTGCCTGCTGCAGCTGCTCCAGCTCATCGTAGCTGCCCAGGCGCCACAGCAGCTCCGCCTTGCACTCGCTGAAATCCTCAACCGAGCACTGATCCGACAGTCGCTGCGACAATCCGTCCGCAATCAGCAGCGCCGTCTTGGGCGTGTCCATTCTCAAGTAAGCATCGATCATGGCGCGTATGTGCTCCGGCTGCAGTTGCTCCGTGCTGGTCAGCAGCTGTTCATAGCACGTGATCATGTCCTGTTGCCGTTCCACCAGCCGGTTCACCAGAATCTCCTGCGTCACGCTCATGTCATAGCTGCGCGTCTGCACCGCCCCCTCCACCGAATCCGCGTCCATCAGCCGTCCGTAGATCTCCACGAGAAATGTGAATTGCTCGAGCAGACGTTCGGCCTTGTCGCCCTGCTCCATGTACGCCTCCAGGTAGCGCAGGGCGCGCTCATACTCGCCACAATTGTAACTGGCTCTGGCTACCCGCAACTTGTCCATGCGCTGCAGGAAGCCATGGATCGCCGCATAGCTGGCGTCCACATCCTGCGGCGGCTTGCCGCTCGTGCTCATCCCGTGCAGACGCTGCCATTCGCGCAGCCAGCGCTGCAGAAAGTCCAAAAGTTCCGCACACAGTTTGCCCGCCAATCGCGACTGATCCTCCGCCGTGGTGGGCGTCTCCAGCACATCATTCGCTGACTTGGTGGCGGCACCATACTTCCTGGACTCGAACAGCTTGTAGCCCACCTCGCTGACCAGCGGTTCACCCGGATTAAGGCCCGTTTTGGCCGTAGGTTGCGTCAATTCATCATTTGCCTGGAGTACCGCCTGGAACTCCTGCTCAATGTGATCCCGCTGCTCCGCGCTGCACTCGAGCAGCGCATGCAGCAATATATAGGGATAAAAGGTGCTCAGCATGTTGGAGTCCCGCCGGATGCAGGGCTTATAGGAGCTCAGCAGATGCTTCGTCTCCGCGGACTGCACGTAATCCACGAGCCGCGCTGCCCACAAATAAGCCCACATCTCGTACGAGTTCTGGGTGTAATGGCTGCCAAAGATCGGCTGCTGCTTCAGCGTGCTTGGACGCTGGGAGCAAATGTAGCAGGAGCTGAGAAAGGGTTCCATAATCTCGCGCATGCGCAACGGCAGCGATTGCCACAATTGCAGCTTCTTCTGCTCCTTGGGTGCAATGCCGCACACCGCTAGAGTCTCCTGTATGGCCAGCGAGAAGCTGTCCACGTGCTTGGTCTTCTGCTGGAACTGATAGCCACCACAGAGCGCAGTCAGTGCCAGCACCGTGAAGTCATCCGTCAGGACACTCAGGGGCATCTGTTTGGAGCTCGCAAAATTGTAATTGGAGGGCAAATAACTGGCGTCGATGGCGCCCAGCTGGCCCAGACACTTGGCCGACGCCAATTGCAGGGAACGATCATCGTGCTGACATCCGGACATCAGCACATTCACAATCTGTTCCATCAACGGCTCCATGGGCAGCTCGTGCAACAGCATTTGATTCATTTGCAGGCGGCGACGGCCAAAGAGCTCGGCGAGATGCTCCAGTCCATAGACGCGCACTTGGAGGCACTCATTGGTGATCTGTTTGTGCAGAAAGCGCAGCTGGTCCAGCAGAGATGCCTCCTCCTGCGTTTCCTCCTCCTGCTCCTGGCCTGCTAAAGGTCCAGCCAGGCACAGCTGGGACGTGTGACGCTTGATGCACTCGCGGATGGGCGGCGAAACATTCTCCAGACGCTCCAGAAAGTAGAGATCTGTTAAAATTGATATTGAATCAGTTTAAGCTTGGTTTAACAAGCGGATCACTCGAGTGCACTCGACTTAATATACCCTGGACCTAGGCTTGATTTGATGACCATGCAATTCTCATACTAATCCTTAAATAACGACCTATCGTTTTTGTGGCAGCTACATACATATGTATATAATATGAATGTATTTAAATTTATTTATTTAAATTTTAAAAATGTATTAAAAGTAAAAATAATTAAAAAAAAAAACTAAAAATCGTTGACCAAACCAGCAAACGAACACACGACCCCTAGCGCACGGGCGCGTATCTCTAGCATTAGACTGACAATTCAAATAAACGAAAATTATTAAATAATTAAAAATCATTTGCAGCGACAGGAGCGAGATTCGAACCGTGATCTCCCGTTTCGCTTGCCAAGCACCTATCACTTCCACCACTCCGCCACTTGAATTGATGCTGGCAAATTCGATATACATTCTCTATGTACATTCTGGCAGAGTAAATGTAAATTGAACTAATTAACCATTAATTCAATTTATAGAATTGCCATGAAAAGACCTTCGACAAAATTGTTAACATCTTCACTATTCATGGCCCAATCGTGATGAAAGTTGGTGATTAGTTTCTGAACATGTTTTTACACACGTTGGTATACAAAAATTTTAAATTTGAACTTAAAACCAAAAATTAAGCCTCTCACAGTAGGCGTGTCAATATTTTAACAGAAACTGATATTGCCTGACATAATAAAGAGTCTTCCTTCCAAATTTGGTGGTCCTAGCCCTTACCATCTCTGAGATCCTTTCGCTTATACGGACCGACGGAAATGGCTATTTAGACTCGGCTGTTGATGCTGATCAAGAATATATGTACAGTCAGACCAACATTTATCCGTACACTTCATATTTATTACTTTAATGGCTATTGTAGGTCATGTTTACACAGAATTAAATTTTTTTTGTTAAATATGAGAAGAACAATCATTTTTTAATAATATTCCCAAGAAAAGCAACCGTTAACTTCATATGCACAAGGAGTGCAGCATCAATATCAAATAATGAACCGAAAAGACGACCAACAATTATTCGTACACTGTAAATTCAACCTCCTCCAACACTCACATTTACCATTTTCTTGCGATTATTTTTGGTAACATTCGTTGACATAGGAAAATGTAAGTGCATTTCTCTGAAAATTTAAGAGATTTGACGTTGATTTACTTTGAATTGCGATAAAATTAGGAAAAATGGGACGAGGTCAAGATGTTTCTTCCGAAATCCGCAAGCTTATCCTTAAGCTGCACTTGGAGAAGCGAAGTCTTCGCGCAATTGGACAGGCTGTCAATAAGCCGCAATCCACAGTGCAAGGCATAATTAAAAAGTACACTGAAACCCGTAATCTGAGACCAAACTATCATCAAGCTGGCAGACCGAGCAAATTAAACATAAGAGAACAACGCAGTTTGGTAGTTTCTGTGATCAAAAATCCAAAAATAACCCCCACTATATTGTGCCAAAATGTTCAGGAGAGGGTGCAAAAACAAGTCTGTCCCCAGACTATTCGCAACTGCTTAAAAAATGCTGGTTAACATGGCCGAGTTGCTCGGCGAAATCCGTTTATTTCAATGGCAAACCAAAAAGAGGCTGGAGTTTGCCAAACTGCACGTTGGGAAGCTTGATTCTTTCTGGGAGAACGTCATATTTAGTGACGAATCAAAATTAATTATGTTTGGGCATGACGGTCCTTCAAAAGTCTGGCGCAAAGTCAATGAAGAATTGAAGGAAAATAATATTATTCCCACAGTTAAGCATGGTGGCGGAAATGTAATGATTTGGAGGTGTATATCTGCAGCTGGAGCTGAAAGAATGGTCTTCAACACTGAAAAAATGGATCAGCATGTGTACAAGAAGATTTTGGTTGAAAATTTACACGCAAGTGTCGCTGAATTAGGCCTTGATCCAAAAACATTTATCTTTCAGCAAGATAATGACCCTAAACACACGTCGTACAGTGTTTAGGAGTGACTCATTTACCATTGCAAACAGCTTAAAAGCCCACCCCAGTCACCAGACTTGAACATGAGGTGGGAGATGCTTCCTTCTGCCTATTACATACTTTTGAACAAAATTAATATACTCCCAGGGTAAAAAAACCTACCTTGAATGTAGTTGCCCAGCATGGAAGCGTTGCGCAGAATGACGAATTCGTAGAGCTCGTTCACCTGCTCTACGCTGTAGGCCAGCAGCGGCTGGAGCGTGGCCACAATGCGACCCAGCGAAGGACCCAGTTCCTGAATGTTGACCACATGCAGAAAGATGTGCCAGATCTTCAGGCAAATGCGCTGCAAGTTCGGCTCCTTCAGCGTATGCACAAAGCTCAACATGGCGATGATCTTGAAACGGAATTGTGTAACATGTTGAGGTCCCACAAAGCGCAGAATTTGCCCCAAACTGTACAGAGTTTCCTCCTTGAGGGGCTTCTCAAACGATGGCTCCGACAGACAGCTCTCAAAGTACGTGATGACGCCGAGGATGCGCTCAGCTATAAATGTGGAGAACTGTGCGTTGGCTGCCTGACTGGAGAGCTCCTCGGCCCCAATGCTCAGCTGGAGCAGATGTTGAAAGGAGCGCATGACAAAGGTGGGATTGCGATTGAAGTAGATGAGCAGCTCGGCAACAGTTTGCTACAAGAGAAACGTAAACAGAATGTTAACTACTTTTGACAGAGATGTCCTAATAACATTTACAGTGACTGTTACTAAAATTAACAGTGATGTTACTAACAAGATTAGCAATGTTATCCATAATATCAGCAGTGATGACAAGATGGCCTTTTTTTCGGATAGATTTGTCTGGTTTTGACTGCTTCAGGCAGGGAAAAATCTCAAACATCTTCTATCCGAAAATATGTTTTTTTTTTTTTAAATTAAATTTAAAATTTAATTAATTTAAATTTAATTAATTTTGAAACGTCTTGAAAATGGAAACGAGAGACGAAAAAACTTTCCCAGTACGCCGAAATTCACCTTTTAAAATTGGAGAATGTTGACAAATACGTCAAAATTTTCGTCCGAAGCAAACAAATATCGAAACTCTGCAGGCAATAACCTTTTTTTTGGTAAAAACTAAATCTGAGGAACCGTCTATCAATAGACACGTTAAGTGCTATTTTGACAATTAGGTTAATGTATATACAGTCGAACTTCCCTAACTCGAACTTCCCTAACTCGAAGTCTCTCTAACTCGAACAAAATCGAGTGGCAATACTAGGCAAATTTCATACAATTCTACTTCCCTAACTCGAAGTCTCCCTAACTCGAACTTTTTTCGTGGATAATGGTGATTCGAGTTAGGGAAGTTCGACTGCAATTTTAAAATATTAAATCAGGGATGCCCATCGCCTATGCACACAGCGCTCATTTGTTTTTGTAATGCCCATAGGATATGGCAAGCAAGTGAGAATACACATGGGTAAACTTCTGGCGCACATTGAAAATTACACAAACAAATTTTGCACACTACGCTTTCGGTCGTCTTTCGTTCCTTGCAAAACAAGAACAACGTTTGCACTGTCCGCTTTCCGTCAACTTTCGTTGCTGGCAAAACATTTTTTTTCTGTGTTACAAAAAATGATCGTTTCATGTGTGCGCGTGCATTTTTTTATTTGTATTGGTGCGTGCACATCCATAAGACAGCTTTGGGCACCCCTGTATTAAATCAATTATGCAGCTACGGATTTGCGTCGACATAAAAATTGTTGCCATACGAATAAATTGCCATGGGCAAAGCTCACTCACCAAGAAAATGACGAAAACAAATTCATTGAACGATGTTTTAATAGCTTTTAAATTAAAAAGGATAAGTAGGTAAAAAGTTTGCAAAGTTCTTCTGTCTTTTTTTTTAGTTTTTCTTTGGCTGTTTTGTCTTTTATATCCGGAAAATATTTGGCATCACTGGTAATGTTACCCATAATAACAGTCTGGCTATCATTAACAGTATCAAGTCTTCTAACATTAACATGCACACTTTAATGTTAAGCTCTTAATACATATATACTTTATGTACGCCGCTGCGCTGCCGCCGGCTTCACCGACGTAGCAACGCGCAGCATTAGGCTAAGTGAATATTAAAAGAATGTATTAAATAAAGGCATGCAAAAGATATCGGACGTGTTCTATATTTTCATCGGATAAAAATACTATCGCCAGCAAATGATGAAGTTACCACAAAACTCACCTTAACATCGGCATTCATGAGCTGCTGCAACGTGGACTTGGTGCAGCTGACGACGAGCTCGATGCAGCGATTGGCCAGCTCCGGCTGCTCGGTGAGATAGACGTGGGTGTAGAGACGCAGAAAGGAGATGGAAAAGAGTGAGGCAATCGGTTTATGGAGCTGCTTGGAGATTAACACAAAGACGCCCTTGCAACGCGGCTCCCGAATGCAATAGGGCAGCACCAGAGTGGTCAGCAGGCGATGGTACTTGCAGGTGAACTCCTGCACGCACGAAAAGCCCAACATCTTGGAGAGCTACAAAGAGAAGGAGATCATGGTTAAATCAAGAGTTTTTCCAATTTAAACGGCCACCTACCGCTCGGAGGGAACGTGTGAAGCGCACTCCTTCATTTAAGTAGCCATTGAGTGCCAGTTGGACAACCAGAGTCAGTGCATCTCGTTTGTACCAGTTCCAGAGTGTGAGCGTCTGCAGTCCGTGGCGTGCGCACATTTGGCAGGCGGCGAGCACCGCCTCCTGGGCAACCAGGGAACGTGTGTGCACCAGGAAATAGAAGCTCATCTTGAACCAGTGGAAGAGCCACAGCTCATCGATCTTCTCGTGCGCACAGCAGACAATCAAACGCAATAGTTGACGCTGCTCCGCCTCGCGCTGCGCCTCCAAAGGCTTGGCGAGCATCCGCACAATACAGCTCAGCACATGGGCAGCTAATTGATGCATAAAGTCGGAGGATTGGGACTCCAAGACGGGCACAAGTCTCGCAAAGCTGCGCAGGTTCAGAGCCTGCAGATTGGACGATTCTTTAAGCAGACGCAGGCAGTGCGCGGACTCCGGTTGCAGCAAATCCAAGTGATGTGTGAGGAAGCCACACTCCTGTTTAAAAAGCATGGCCTCGCAGAGCTCTGGGTGGCTGGAGAGGCTTAGGCTGGAGCTACTGGCCTTGCAGCAGCCCAGATACAAGCCGGGCAAAGTGGCGGGCAATGGGGCGCACTTGGGGCAGTGCAGGACGATGCGTTCCTTAATCCTGAAGACATGCGCCGCTCCCGACTGCTGTGTGCAGAGCAACAGCCGCAGAACGGCAGCCAAAGTGTCTGCATCTGCTCGTGATTCCAGTCGGGTCAAGGTTTGTTGCAACTGGGCGGATTTGATGTAGCCTGCCACATACAGCTGTGGCAAGTAATCGCAGAAGAGACGCCTCAACTCGAGCTGCTCCGAATTGAGCAGCTTTAAATGTTGTTGACTAAAGTAACTCTGGAGCTGGGTGTGTGCGCTGGAAGGCGTCTCCAGGCGCAGCGTGGCCAGGGCAGTTAAAGCTAAAACAGGATCCCATTGCGTCTGCTGCAGCACGATCCTGCCCAGCAGCTGCTGCTGCGTGTGTGGCCTCAATTGCAGCCGGATGCAGCTCAGTTGCAGCAACAGCGCGCAGATTTCCATGACTTCCATGCATTGTGGCTGCTCCAACAGCTGCAGACTCAACTGATTCCAGTTGCTCTGGGCATCAATGCTTAGTGGCAGCTCGTAGTGCTGTGGCAGCTGCGCTAATTGCTGTGCATTGAGCGCCTCATCGCTGGCCGAGATCAGCTGCTGTTGTTTAGCCAGCAGCAACTGTTGCTCCATTTGTTTGAGCGCGCGCAGCAGCAGCAGCAATAAATGCAGCTCTCCAGGCTTGGGTTGACTTAACAATTGAATGAGTTTAGTACTAAAGCTGGCCAGGATGCCGTCTCGCAGTTGCTGCTGCTGGACAGCCACTTGGGCGAGCAGCGGCAGCAACTGACGCGGCTGTCGCTGCCACTGGCCAAGCAGCAGTTGTGTGGTGTGCGACGGCAACTCGCCAGACATGGACTCCATATGGTTGCACAGCGTTTGCAGCAACTGGTTGCGCCAATTGTGGTCAGGCAGACGCAGCAGCTCCTGCAACAATTGGCAGCATAGATCAAGACATTCAGGCTGTTGCTGTTCCCGTTCCTGCAACACCAGCAACAAGTTCCCCGTATGCCTCGCCAGCTGCTCCAGCTGCAGCTGCGTCATGCACTTGGCCTGCAAGAAGCGACTGGACAGGGACCACAACATGACCGTGGCGCGCAGCGTGAGCGCAGCATAATGTGGCACATCCGGGTGGCTTGACCAACTATCCAGGGACTGGGCCTGCAGCACGGCATGGCAGTAGCCCAGACTGGCCAGCTTCGTGTCCATGTTGCACTCCTTGAGCGTCAGCAGCGCTTGCTGCAAGCTGCCGACAAAGAGTTCCTTATGTGTGGCGCGTCCAATGTGATGGGCATGTTGCAGCACCAACAACAAATACTTGGCAAACACATCCGTGTGCTCCAGCTGCAGCTGGATGACCGCAAAGCTGCAGTGCTCATCGAATTCCTGCAGCACACGGACATCGCCTCGGAATACGCCCAACTGGAAGATGCGCACTTCCTTCGAGTTCTTGCCCGGACTCGTGTAATCGAAGGCGCTCATGTGATCATTGAGCTGCTGCAGTGCATCCACATAGGACTCAACGAGGCGCTCAAACAGCTTGGGATGATTGCACCAACAGGATGTGAGCAGCTTTTGTTGCAGCTCCACGTTTTTGAGGCATTGTCTGAAAGATTAAAGATTAAGTGCCGTATAAATCATATATAAATCACTGACCAACTCACCCTTCATCCGCACACTCGCTGAGGCACACGCTGAGTTTATTCAATAGCCAAAGCAAAAAGATGTCCTGGAACTTATGCTGCAACTCCTCCAATGAGGAGCAGCTGCTGATGAGACTCGGATCCTGGCAGAGTATATCGTCGACCACGTGATACACAGCCGATAGGTTCGCTTTATTGCGATTCACCAAATTGTACAACAACTTCCACATATCCTTGCGCTTGCCCGACATTTTGCACAAATCTCTTTAAATTTAATTTTAAAAATAACAAAATTCGACAACCGGCATTTGCTTGCATTCGGCCAACCAGCGTTGCCAGATCGACAACAACCAACTGTTGCTTTGTTTCTGACACAAACTGGTACGCTGTTCACGCTGGCTTCAAAAATGTCTAAATCCCATGATATACCAACTAGCGTAAAAATGCAGTATCTTTTTAATTTATCACTGAATTCAGTGCTGCCAGAATTTAGTAGCTAAAATTGGCTAGTTTTTTAAAATATTAAATGATTTGAAAAGTTATTACAGAAATAACAAAAAATTATTAAATAAGGCAAATCAGTTTTAAAATAATCCTTTAATTTGCAGTTAATCCCATATGTTTCAATGCTATCATTAACTGTGCCGTCACTTAAAACCAGAGCTCGCAAATAACAGTTAACACTTTCAGTGTGTCGGAAAATAACAGTTATTTGCTGACAGAACGATAAAAGGGATATAAACAAAACATTAATTTCTGTTTTTTTCTGAGTAGGATTTTCAGTCAAGAAATAACATTTAATTTTGTTTCCTTATGGTTGTGTCATTCAAAAACTGTTTCGTCTGGAGAAAACATCGAAAGTGTCTTCTGAAAATTTGAAACGTATTTTTTTTTGCTACAATTTTGCGTAAAATGGGTCGTCTAAAAGACAAAACTCATTCTTTTTTTAGCTGCATCATTCACATTCCGGAATACATATTAAAAAGACACTTTTGACTAACACTTTTGTGTTTTCCTCATTTGCTAACAGTTATTCCGGGAGCACTAGCTAAAAAGTCTGTTTTTAGACTGTTAACACTATACAGTAAGAATTTATTTTCTAAATGGAAAATACTGAGCAGAGAGCACAAACGAAAAGAAGTAAGTGTTTCTCTCAGTGAGAAATCTTCTGCGGTTTTAGTTTTTTTCTGTTTTTTCAGTGAACAGATCGAAAAAGAAATAAGTGTTAACTGTTATTTGCGCGCTCTGCTTAAAACTATTATTTCCGCCATACGCTGACTGACAACGAACTTAAAACTATTTATGCATATTATAAAAGCGTTATCTTTAGTTTTGTGGCATGCGTCGTCAAATATAATTTATGGGTTCTCAAACTTATCGAGTTAGAAGCAATTTCCCTTGTTCTATTTAAAACTATGACCTCTTAAACTATTTACACATTTCAATAAATAATCTTTCCTCAAGACAGGAAATCGTCAATAGAATGTAATGTTTTCGATACATATTAAACAATAGCTTCGGCGGAGCCAAAGACTAGGAATATAATCCAGCCGACCAGATTAATGCCAGCTGCAGCGCTGAAGACCATTGGCCAGCTCTGGGTCAGCTCGAGAATGTGACCAGCGAGGTAGACGCCCAGAAATCCAGGTATGGCGCCCACAGTGTTCATCAGGCCAAAAACGCTGCCCGAATGCAAGGGCGCCAAATCCTGGGGATTCACTGTGACCGCATTGTTGTGGAAGCCTGTGCCGCCAATAATGATGGTCATACAGATGAGGGCCGTGTGGAAATCCGTAGTGCGACTCATCACAAACAACGCCACGTTCTGGGCGGCAAAGCAACAGCTTTGTATGAGCTTCCGCACCGTCGTCGTTGACCAATCCCTGGCTAACAGGTGAGTCGTCAAGTACTTGGCGAAAAATGTGCACGGCGGCAATGCCAGCCAGGGTATCATGTTGACCACCCAGCCCTTGGCATGCGGGAATCCGTCGTGAAAGTAGGTGGGCAGCCAGGAGAGCAGCACAAAGAAGCAGTTCATCTCGCAGGCGTGCGTGAGGACGCAGGCCCAAAACGACAGTCGGCTAAAGTAACGCAGCCAGGGCACCGCTGTCTCCGCGGGCGTCTTGTTGGCACACAATCGAGCAGGCGCCGAGATATTTATAATGCGATTGCGTTCCCCAGCCATGGCATAGTAACGCAAAACCAATGCCCAGGCAAAGCCCATGAGTCCAATGACCCGGAAGACATACGACCAGCCAAAGTAATCCAGCACAAAGGAGCCCAGGATGCCAGTGAGCAGCGTGCCCATTGCCGAGCCGGATGTGAGCAGGCCAAAGAAGCTGCTGCGTTCAGTTTGACAGAGGTTCTGCAAGGAAAGGAATGCGATCAGTCGGAGAGAGAGACAAAAAGTGAGGGAGGTAATGGGAGCAGTGTTGCCAGGTTAGCTGATTTCAGGCTAGATCTAGCATAATTGAAAATGGAATAGCTTATAAAATTTGCAAATAAATCTAGCATATTTTAAAGACGTGATCCAATGGTGAGTGGAAAACATTTTAAATCAGAAAAATATTGTCAAAGCAAAATAGCACAACAAAATGCACTTAAAAACTTTGAATGCAATATTAGCATTGGGTTTTTTTTTTTTAAATCATTATATTCTTTTTTATAAATATTTTTTTTTTTTAATTTAACAGATCTGGATTGCGCCACAAAAATATGTAAGTCTTAAAAAAAACGATAGATATTTAAGTGAGTTCGAAAACAATGAAATAGATGATTTGTTAACTAATTTACTTCGATCTAAAAACCTAATGATTTTGTATGATTTCTTGCATTTGGATATAGCTTGATTTTCAGCATACTATTTTTATTTTTAGCTTATTTTTACTCAGAATCTGGCAACACTGAATGGAATCTCTTCTCACCTGACTCGTCAGGCTGATCATGCTGGGGAAATGAACACCTTGCAGCGCGCCATTCAGAATGCGAATGGTGACAATCAAGGGTATCGCATAGCTCTTAAACGACGCCGCTGACCAAATAATTGTGGGCATCAGAAATGTGATCAGGGACCAGCCAAATGCAGCCAGCAGTATAACGCGTTGTCCGCCAAATCTGTCGCTGAAATAGCCGCCCAGCACTTGGGTCAGTGTATAGCCCCAGAAGAAGGAGCTGAGCACGGTGCCCGAATCGGTTTTGCTCCACTTTTGTGCGGCGGCAACGGCGGGCATTAACAGCGGCATCGTTGTGCGCGTCGAGTAGAGCATGCACGTTCCCGTCAGCAGCGTGATGAACCAAACGCGTTTCTCGTGCCTGCAATTTAGAATGTTTATTACTATGTATGTACGTAATAAGTAAGTAATTAAAATTACTTACCTCGTCCATATACTTTGTGTATCCACC
The DNA here is from genome assembly GCA_037043495.1 of Drosophila recens. NCBI lineage: Eukaryota > Metazoa > Arthropoda > Insecta > Diptera > Drosophilidae > Drosophila > Drosophila recens. Next base: position 152,669 of record JBAMBJ010003804.1, on the reverse strand, counting down.
AGTTCGCCGCGCAGCAGCGAATACTTTAGTTTCTCGTCCATTATGTGCGTGTGTTCACTGTAACTGTTGTTGATGGATTGTTATTTGCTTTCTACAACTAATGATATTGTGCGCCCCTCACGGCAAACATTTGTTTCGCCTGCCGCTCGTTCATTTCTATTATCAAAATTCGAATTCAGTTTTGTAATTATTTACACAAGAACTATTTCTTTGCTTGCGTACATATGTTGGCGCTGGCTTTTACGTGGCTACTTTGCTGCTTGTGGAATTAAGCAGCATTTGAAGAATTTATTTTGTTCAGCTGTTCGGTTGAGTCGCCCTGTTGATACACTACCGCAAACAAGTTCTTTTGCGCACTCAATAGTTTAATAACAACTTTCACTTAAGCCAAGTGCTTTGTGTGCAAAATTACCTAGCTTCTTAGTACTTCTCGTTAAATTAAATATGTATGTTGAACATTTTTAAAATAATTATTTTACAGCTGGTTTGCTGAATTTAAATGCCCTAAGCAGGGCATCAATGGCCTTGCCACAAGAATTTGCCGAAAACATGTGTTTTGGCGTTGCCATCTAATAAAATTGTATTCTAGTGCTGCCAAGTCGCCCTGTTGATACACTACCGCAAACAAGTACTTTTGCGCGCTAATTAGATTAATTACAACTTTAACTTAAATCAAATGCTTTGTGTGCAAAATTACCTAGCTTCTAAGTACTTCTCGTTGAATTAAATATGCATGTTGATTATTAATTATAATTATTTAGCAGCTGGTTTGCTGAATTTATATGCCCTAAGAAGGGCATCAATGGCCTTGCCACAAGCATTTGCCGAAAACATGTGCTTTGGCGTTGCCATCTAATAAAATTGTATTCTAGTGCTGCCATACACAACAAAGCGCGAAAATTTGAATGCACTTATTAAAAATATAAAGGCATTCGTTTAGAACTTGAGCGCATGTTCATGATTTTTATTCAATTAATGTTCACTTATCAATAATTTAGTATATATGTATAATTCATGTGTAGTAAAAGGAGAGACAATGACAGACAATTTGAAATAAATAGTATATGCGAATCAAACGCCGATTTGAACAATTATTCGTCCAGCGTTAGATGGACATTAGCGGAGGGATGCAATCCCAGTTCTTTTAGCGTGGCGTCGTTGTGCTCCATCTCGAGGGACTTGCGGGGAAAGGCACAGATCAACTTGTAGCCCTCCAGCGGTATATGCTTGTGCGTTTGCTTAATATACAGACGCAAAATCTTCAGCTTTGTATCTGATGGCCAGCGCAATTGGACGACCTCATCGGAGCCAGCGGCGTTCAGCAGGCGCAGCTTTAGCGCCGTCAACTCCTCCAGCTGCGTGCCCAGCTGAGTTTCATAAGCAATCGCGATACCCTTGAGCTCATCCTCGTCGAACTCCTCGAGGCTTTCACAATCGCTGGCAACGACATTGGAGTTGCTGCTTGTTTTTGTTGTTGCCGTGCCTCCCGTGCCGCCACCGTTTTCATTCATGGAATTCTTGATGGCCAACTCCAGTTGCTCCTCCTCGGTGAGTTCTAGCAGCTTGGCGCGCTTCTTGGGCGTGCCTGCGGTTGAAGAGGAGCACGAGGCTGTATCCTCCAGATCCAGCTCATCGTCATCATCAATTTGAATGGCCGCGCGCTTTGAGGTGCTCGCCTCCTCCAACGAAAAATCGCGATGATCGCGCAGGAACTGCCTCAGATCGGGCAGCACATTCTGCTGATTGGGTTCCGGGCTGCGCCAGACTTCCTCGCCAGTGCGCGGATCGATGACACACAAATAGGGCAGCTTGGCGCAGTGATAGAAGGCGACAAACCGTCGACCGTCCGAGCTGTCGTTGTCCACCTGCCAGAGCACAAATTGTCGTCGCACCAGCTGCTTCAGTTCCTTGATGCTCCACACATCCCGATTCATCGTCTGAGACTGAAAGTTATCACTTTGGACATTGACCAGGAGCCAACGCTCGCGCTTGCTGGCGAATTCACGGGCCGCAGCCAGGGAGCCCGAGTACAGGATGTCGGTGGGCGGGCGAAAGAGATCACCAAGGCGGGATGAGGAGCTGGCGCTGGAGCGACTTGCCAGTGACATGGCCTGGCCAGCCACAACCATTTGGGCGGAACGTTCACGCCTCCGGCGATGTGTGCTCGAATCGGAGTAAACGCCCGTGGCCTGAAGTTGTTCCTCCATTAGGGCGCCCTCGCGTGCAAAGTCCCGCAGGGGACAGACCTTGACGCGCTGCGTCACACGCGCCAAACGACTGTTGGCACTGCTGCCGGACGCAAAGAAATTGTCATCCTCCGGCAACAGGAGTTGTTCGCGCACTGGCGCGATAGGTGGACGCACCTCCTCCTCATCCTGGGCCGCACTGGATGTGGAGGCGCCAACCGCAGCAGCACCGTTGCCACCCTGTTCGAAAAACAATGCAACGGCTGCCGCCACATCGTTGGCACAGGCGCCCAAAAAATGTTTGGCCTCCTCTGCCGTGCAGGCGGTTACCTCCACCACGCTCTCGACCAGTGCGTCCACCGAAGCCGCATCGCCACTCGACATCGCGCTGCAGGCTGTCGCGATTTGTATAGATTTCTTGCAGATAGATACACTTAAAAACAGGAGCTTAGGTTTTTATAAGACGTATGTATGCAAGCTTGCAGTGCTGTATAGTTTCACAAGAATGTTCTTTTTTCAGCACTGCAAAATAGTACGCACTATTTTATATTGGATGGAGAAGTGAATAATCGATAACTTCGATAAAATATCACATACAGGAGCAGAGATGCGACTCGAGGGAACATGTAAAAATAACAGTTGAGTTCAAAATTATTATCTTTTATGCCGTAGAGACAGGCAATAAGTGAAAACTTGTTCTTATAATATATATTTAATTAAAATGAGTCTCAATTGATTGAAGCGCCAATCGATGGAAATGCAATTTATTTTAGCACGATAAAATAACAACGTAAAAATAACAGCTGTGCATGTTACACTGCTGTTATGCTCTATTGGTTGTGGTATCAACATATTAGGACAGCGCTTTAAGTTAGCAGCTGTTACTTAGATTTCTGGCTTCATTCGCTCTTTATTAGAGTTGTGTCGTTTAGTTCTGAAAAAGTTCAAATGAACGGGTCATTAAGATGAACTAAAGAACTTATTCAGTCAATAATGAACTAAATCGGTCATTTCGCAGTTGGTCAGTAATTTCATAAAAAAAATTTTAATTTCTTAGAGAAATACAATACATGGGGTCCCGCAAATGGATTCAATTTCTTCTTTATTTACAATGTTTAAATTATATATATTTTTAAGTTTTTAACAATGTGAAAGGTAACTTAAGCCCAAAATTAAAAACCAATTTACTCTTTTTTCTCATTTTTAAAAAGCCAGGGTATAAGTATAACCCAAAATAATAAGAGGAAATCCGGAATCTAGTTGGCATTTGTCGTCTATTTGATTCAAAAACTTAAAACACATTTCACATTTCACTAAAAAGAAACAGTCGTAGCTTATTCACACCATTTATCGTTCATAAACAACTGACTAACTGATCAGAATGACCTATTCATCTTTCATCGTTCATGACCAACTGAATAGAAACCATCTCGTTCATAGTTCAGACCAACTGAAAAGAAACTATCTCGTTCATAGTTCATGACTAACTGACCAACTGAATAACTGAACTAAATGACTGATTTAGTTCATGACTGAAAAATGAACGATTGAACTTATTCAGCAAATCGAACTAAAAAGCCCAACTCTACTCTTTATCTTTCAAACTAGCTGTCGCCTCAAACAACTTAACTTATAAAACTATTCGCATCATAAATTATACTATACAATAAGTTTTTAAAAAGTCGATAAACAATTGCAATAAATTGTAAAAAAAAAATTGGTACTGACTGCTAATAACATTTCCGAAAAATGTTAGCTTTTGTTATATGTAAACGAAGTTAACGCTGTTTGCTCGCGAGACGGGATTGTTTTTATTATTATTTATTTATCGTGCGCAAAGTGTTGATTGTGTGCTATACAAGATCTAATAAGAAATAAGTGTCGTCAAATCGAAACAGTTGCAAAAAGAAATATGGCCGCAACTATTGTGCGTGTGTGTGTGAAGAACGATTATGGAGTGTGATTTATTTGGGCGCATATTGATAAGAGCTGCTAATTATAACGAAATTCTATAAAATATGACTAATGCACTCGAAATTGAAATTCAAGCAAGCAAATCAATGCCAAAAGTGCTTGTATAACGCCTGAAAAAGGCTTGAAAGCTCTTAGCACAAGTGCCACTTTTCCAATAAGAATCACAATTTTCCATACATAATCAAATCAGGAAAAAAAAGTTCAAGTGCTCCTGTTGTGCCTCTGTCTAGTAATGCTGATAATGTGCTGGGCGTGCATTAAATAGCTGCAAGATTATTGTTAAAAGCGTCTTTATTGCTGTCTCTGTCGTTGTGCATCGGCATCGCATTTTACCCGCCCTGCAAACCGCCGCCCCCGTCCGCCTGCTGACGTCACAAAATGGTCTCGCTGATAAAGAACCAATTGCTCAAACATTTGTCCATGTAAGTGTCACCATAAACCAAGTTAGCGCGAAATTGCATTATAAAAGCTATGCTAATTAAAAACATTGCGCCTTAACGCTCTGCATCTGGCGCCAGTTGCTCTGGGAAACTTAATTGATTTTTCCAAGCTTCGCTGTTGTTGTGTTTTTATTTTCTGCTGCTGCTGTTGTTCTCAGTGCTCAATGCTGTTGTCAGTGCATGTGTGTGTGTGTATGTGTGTGCATATTCTTTTTGCAGCTTCCCAACACCTGCCTGCTTGTTTTCTTTATCGTTTATCGTTTATCCCGTTCATCCCAACCCGATTCTCTCAGAGTAACAAGTGGATTGATGGGACATCCATCTCCCTCACTCCACACATACAAACACACACGTGCAAACGCTTATGTGTGTTTACATCTCCTTATCATAATAAAAACAATTTCAATTTGATATTAAAAAGGCGCCTTCAGCTTCAATTTTTAAGATCTCTCCCAACAATATGTTTCGCTTATTTTTGTACATGTGTATGTGTATGTGTGTGTCCTGCCAGCTGCATAAATAACGGCATATACTGCACAGGCGCGGATTGCCGATTTGAGGAGAATTTGGGCCCGATTGGCCTTTTCCTTAAGCTGTCAAAATCTGAATCAAATTAATAAAAATATGCACAAGAAAATGTTAAATTTACATATGAAAAAGTTTTAATCAGGGACTGCGAATAATAATTATGAGTTAAAAAAAATTAAAGCACAAAAAAGCGTCCTAGAGAGTATTTTGTATAGCCAAATTCAAAAAGAGGATAAACTTTTATTTTGAATTTTTATAAAAAAAATTGTTTTTAATTATTAAAATTAATTTAAATGATAAAAATCAAAAACAATTATGATGTATACATATATGATGTGGCTTCTTTGGTTCAAAAAATATTTCGATTTGATTTTTATTTTAAATTTTTATAATAAATTTTAACAAATAAGAGTTATGTGTTAGAGTTAAGGTTTAATTTTTATATAAAAATTTAAAAATATTTATTGTATTTGATTTTTATAATTTCAAGTAATTTTAATTTAAATAAAAATAATTTGTTTAAATAAAAATCAGCCAATAACTCTTATTTTTAAATTTTTTGGCAAACAAATTATAAGTGTTACAGTCCCTGGTTTTAATTAGATAAACAACCTTTTATTAAAGCTTTGCATATCGATTTGCCTCCTCAGTTCGCTCCTGTGCACATACTTGGTACATATGTTTGTATATAAATAACTACATAATATGTATGTACACAAAGTCGTCGCATTTATTTATTTGCCTTGTCTTGGGAACGTTTTTAAAGTCTTTTATATGCCCTGCCTGCCTGCCAAGGTTTCTTCCACACAATTAAGCTGCAAACAAACTAACTTTTTAACAAGACTAAAGTGTAAATGCAAAGCAAACTTGTTGCCTTTTATTCGTTGTCTGTCCCTTTGTTCCTCCGTCCAACCGACACGACCATGTGGAAATATCTAAGGCAAAATAAAAGGGAAGCTCCTTAAAGTAAAAAGTTTCTTTTACGTCCCAAAAGTTTCAATTAAACAAAACTTTTGCGACGCAGCAGCATAAAATCCCTTTTCATTTAAGGCGTCATCTTATAAACCTAATGGTGCATAATTTACTATTTATATAACGATTAATGAGACTCGGACTAGGTACATTTTACAGTTTACTTTCAAGTCAACAGTTTCCAGACTTTAATAAAGTTGTAAAACGTTTGAAGTTGACATATTTGCTAGGTTCTTAAAAAGAAACCAAATTTTTAAACTGAACTTAAACAAGATGTTAAAAATTTTTAAATTGAATTTAACACTGTATAAAACTGCAAACTTTGGAAGCCAGTTTAGAGTTTTGTAACTAAATAAATACATTTCAAGAACCAAAGAATCAAACTTTAATAAATTGTTTATAATTTGTATAAAACAGCGGTGGGCACGCATGGGCTCCGGGAGCTAGCGGCTGCTCCCAACTTTATTTCTGCCTATGCGGCGCCGTGAAGTCACACAAAAGACTCGCGTTTTTACTATACATATCGCTTCCGAATTCGTAAAAAATAAAATTATGCGGTTCGCAAAGACAAATATAAGTTAAACCAATTGAATTTTTTGTGGGTTTCTATCATTGATTATTAAAATTTCAGGTCATTTCGATGTAGTTTTTATTTTCGAATTATTTCCTAATAACTTCCTAATATCTTCTACTTGCTTACCTTCAACTTGAAAAGATACGCCAATTATTTAGTCTAGAACTTCGCATAGTCGTTGTCTCAATCAATATTTAGATTTCAATTATGCATGCAGTAGAACATTAACTAGAAATGGGTCAATTGATGGCAACTGACAGGTCGTCTGTCGTCACTGACAGTGGCGCCACTTGTTGCCACAAATGAGCATTGACAGCGTTCAGTGAGGCTGAAATAAATCCGAGAGAATGCTCTAGTCAAGAGATACTCAGCTCCCAGTTCCTTAGATATACATTTTTTTGTTTGCCATTTAATAATCAGGGGTGCCACAGATACATACAAATTTAAGTAAAATTCAAGCGAAAGAGATTTCTGTGGCACCCCTGAATATTATATTTAATATTTCTTATTTTAAATATGACTTAACTTTTACTTAAATTTGTACATTAATTTTGGTCAACTATACTTAGTTGACACTAAACAAATATAATAAAATAAATTAAAATAAAAAAAATTGTATGCTCGCAATCTTAACTAATGGTCATTTATATTTTTATGACAGCTATACAAAGAATCTTTCCTCGGATAAAATCAATTTGAGCACATTTCGTGGCGAGGGCGAGCTCTCGAATCTGGAGCTGGATGAGCGTGTGCTCACAGAGCTGCTGGAGCTGCCAAGTTGGTTGCGTTTGACGTCAGCGTGGTGCAATCATGTCTCCTTTCGCATTAGCTGGACAAAGCTCAAGAGTGTGCCCATAACGCTGGTAAGTGTATCAGATTAATGCACCTTTAATAGATTATCTAATCGTGTTATTCACTCCTTGCAGACGCTCGATGAGGTGCGCATTACCATCGAGACCTGTAATCCCACAACGCGCGATGCTGGCGGAGGAGGAAATGCAGCCGCCGCCGCAGCGCTGCCACAAGTGCCTCAGGGTAAATACAGCTTCATCCACAAGGTCGTCGATGGCATCACCATCGTGGTGAACACGGTCAATGTGAACTTTGTCAGCGCCGCCTTCACAGCCTCGGTGCAAATGTCCCGCATACGTGTCGAGTCCAAGACACCGAAATGGGCCAATGCTGACTTGCGTTCCACACGCCTCAAGGATGGCCACAAGGGCATCATATTGATATTCAAAGAGCTCTCCTGGCAAACGGTGCGCATCGAGGCCAGCTCCACTCAGGACAAATCGTTGACGCCACTGCGATTACTCACGAATCATGCCCGCTGTCGGATCACCATTAGGAAACGTCTGTCGGATTGCAGTTTATTGGCCTCACGCTTGGTGCTCATACTGGACGATCTGCTGTGGGTGTTGACGGACTCGCAGCTGAAGGCGGCGCTGCATTTTGTGGACTCCTTGTCGGGTCTCATCAAGGCGGCCACACATGCTACACAAAAGACAAAGGCGGCGCGCAAACTGCAGGTCGGTAAATTAATTGAAATTAAGTTTTAAATTAAAAATTGCAAATTGACAATTATTTTAAAATTTATATTTTAAAGTTACTAAATAACAATTATTCACGGGTGGCACAGAAATTGCTTTCGCTTGAATTTCACTTAAATTTCATGAAATCGATTTTTATGATTATTTTTGACTTTTTAAATATAAATTAAAAATTAGGGGTGCCTCAGAAATGATCTTCGCTTGAATTTCACTTAAATTTCATACAAATTTTTACAAATTTAAGTGAATTTCAATCGAAAGCGCTTCTGTGGCACCCCTGATTTTTAATTTTTATTTAAAAGTAAAAAATAATCAATAAATTTCAATTTTTAATTAAAATTTGTGAAATAACACTTATATAAATAAAAAATAAGAGTTTTTTTATTTGTGTTTAAAAAGTTACAAATAAGAGTTATTTCTTAACTTTTAATTTTAAAATAAAAAATATTCTAAAAATCTTAAAAATACCAAAAAAAAATATCACTTTAACTTTTATTTTTGATTTTGAAAATAAAAGTTACGGAATAACTCTTATTTGTATCTTTAAAAATAAAAATCCAAAAAACCTCTTATTTTTTATTTATATTGAAAAAATCAGAAATAAGCGTTATTTCACAACTTTTTATTGAAAATTAAATTTTAATGGTTATTTTTGATTTTTGAAATAAAAATTAAAAATAAGAATTAAATTTGATTTATGTCTTACATATTGAAGATAGAAGTTTTTGGCTGTTATCGATTGTTCCGACTGAAATAGGAATAGGAATTTTGGTGTATGCCATTATACTATAGCATATTTCCTTCACATTAATTTTTTTTTAGTTGAAATTACAATTCATCCGTCTTATTTGCAGTCCCTGATTTGTGGCTCATTTTAATGGTAATTAAATCTTCTCTTTTTATTTCTACTCCGACAGACGCTGCCGGAGTACCAGGCCCAGGTGGCACAGCAACAGAATCGTCTCTCGGAAACGGTGGCCACGTCGACGGCACAGCGAATGTTCAATGCCTTCGATGTGCGCGAGACTTCGTATCATTTCTTCAGTCAACGCATCGATTTGCATTTGTGCGATGACGAGGGCGATGGACGCTCCAGTTATCCGGAGCTGGACAAAGGCGGAGCCTTGCAAGTCTCTGTGACGGCCTTTCAGGTGGACTATTATCCGTATCATTTGGCCAAATCGGATCGCTCGCATTGGGCCAAGTACAAGGAGGCGTCTGTGGCGCCAGCGTTGTGGCTCAAGGAATCGCTGAATGCATTTCGCGAGGCTGTCCTCAACCTGAGTCAGCCCAATCGACCTGCCATGCATGCGCCGCTGGAACGCAGTGCGCCCGCCTCGCCCATTATGCTGAATGCCTCGCTGTTGGGCTCACAGTATGGTGGTAATGGTGGACACGGCTCGAATGGCAGCAGCACACCGACGGCAGCAGCAGCAGCAGCAATGGGTGGTTCGGGATCCGGCACAGTTTCCTTTCATGGTTCAGGAACTGCCTCGGCCAGCAGTCAGTTTACACAGGCCGCACAGCAGCGCAACACTCTGGAGAATCTGGCCAAGCTGATGAGCTCGTGCGTCATCTTGAGAATTGAGGATTTCACGCTATATCGCGTGACAACATCGGGCAAGAAGCAAATGCCCAAGGAGTTTGTCTCAGGTATAAGGTCGTCTGTGACTGACCATGCAATAATCAACACCTGGATAACTTTATAACACACAGAATTATCTTATAGCCTCTTTTTATACCCGTTATTTAAAAAATAAGTGAAAGGATATATTGTATTCGTTGCAATGTATGTAACAGGCGGAAGGAAGCATCTCCGACCCTATAAAGATTATATATTCTTAATCAGCATCAACAGCCGAGTCGATTGAGCCATGTACGTCTGTCCGTCTGTCTGTCCGTCCGTGCGAGGGCTTAGATCTCAGAGACCATAAGAGCTAGAGAAACTAAATTTGGCACACAGACTTCTATTAACCCCACGCAGGTCAAGTTTATTTCAAAATATAAGGATTTTTTTACTAATTTACGTTAACTATTATTAATACCTATCACCCTACCAAATCGTAACAAGATCGGACAAATAGAAAGGTGGTAATGGCATAAAGTTCTTACGCAATTTAAGCGCCTAAAAGCATGTAATAAAAATTAATTTAAATGTATTTAAATAAGTAACGGGTATCCTAAAGTCGGGAGCTCGACTATAGCCCCTCCCGCTTGCTTCATATCAGAGTTGATTCAAATTGTTCTCCATTCTTACAAATTATCTTCTTTGATTTAAAATATACATTTGTTGTTTATAGTTTAGGCAACAAATGTGCATGTTTTAATTCTGGGAGAAGCTGTTAAAAATGTGGACAAATTTGGAAAAACTCTGAAACGCTATTAACAATTGTATTTAACATTGTAATTAACATAAGCTGTTAATTGTAACTTCGACGTAAAATTGTTAGAATGTATCTCACAATTCACACTACATCTACACACACTCTCACACACACACAGTTGCAAAACACCCGTGCTTACACATTTGTCAACTAATAACTTTTCGCTTAATTCTCTCTCTTCTCTGACTCCATTTGTTGCTTTGTTTTGTGTTTTGTTCATTTACATAATTCATCTGTTTTCATTTGCCATCACGACATCAACTCATCAACTCATCATCCATCTCATTTGTCACACTTTGTAAAATCGCTTTTGTTGTTTTGTTGTGCCTGTCGTTTTGCTGTTGTTCATTGTAGCACAAAGCAAAAGGAAAAGCCGTTCCTCAGGTGAATATCATGCGTACATTTTCCACTTATCAGGCATGGGGAAAACAAGAACAGATCATATCGAGCCCTATTTGCTGTACAATAACGTATGCGCCAAAACGCAATTTTACAGGAGAGAGTTTTTTACGGTTTCGTTAAGTTGATTTCTTCGTGTCATTTGTCGCTTACGTTATTATTCACAGGTCAATATCTTCGTAAATATATAAAACTAAAAATGTTAATATATTAGGAGCAGATGCGAGTGGTTATTTATAAACATATTGGCATAAAAAAAATATTTCGGATTTAAATGGCGCAATACGTTATTGTCGCATAATAGGGCTCGATATGTACTATATAATATTATGAATTAAAATGTATCGGGAATATACCATACTTCATATAAAATTTTAGAAATTTATCTTTGAAAATTCACAATTGACTTAAATTTTATAAGATTTTACATTTCAAACTGAAAAATTAATAACCCAAGAAAAACTCTGTAGGTATTTACTGGCATTAAATGGATAAAACCAATCAGATTAATTAGAATAAAAAGAAGAAAATATTTTTGCCTCCTTAGTTTTTGTATAATAGACAGAAAATTGCGTTTACGAACGTGTACAGATATTTGATTTTAATTTTTATAATAGTCAAAGATACATCTAAGAAAAACTAAAATAATCAGATATAATCAAGAAATACTCAAAAATAATACTTAAAAAGATTGTTTTTGATAATTTTAGATTTTTTCGGTTTATTTTTGAATAATTGTAGATTATTTCTAATTTTTTGTAATCGTAAAAATCGTAATTAGATCATTAGTTCGACGTCTAAACAAAAATGCAATCTTATTACTAATGACTATGACTAATAATCATAGACTAGTATTAAATAATAAAATTGGAGCTAGAATTTCTCCGGGCATTATATGATCTGTTAATGACATCCATTCCTAGATACTTTGAGTTTTTATATTTTAATGTCAACTATAATTATTATCTCTGATCACTTTGACTAATATTATATTCTGCTTGCAGGTGACAAGGATCGTTATTCCTTTCCCGCCGAGATGCCGATTGTGCACGCTGAATACACATATTTCTATTATCCCGGTGACTTTGTCTTTCCACGTAAGTCAATGATGAATTGTTGCACTAAATCATAATAATTAATGGTCTTTTATTTGTTGCAGTTCCGCCGTCAAAGTTGTTTGTGCACATTAATCCATTGCAGGTGCACTTTGATCTCAGCTCTATATTGTGGCTTAATTCGTTTGGCTTGAATTTGCACGAGAGTTTGCTCCGCACCAGCGTCGGCTCCCAGGCCACGTTGCAACAGCAACCACCACAACCACAACCACAAAGTGGGCGCGGCTCGATTGCCTCATCGAATGCCTCGAATGGCTCCAATGGCACACAGATGGCCGCTGCGTTGAGCGTGGAACAGGAGCCAAATCTGATGTACATGGATGTCAAGGTGGAGGCCATTATGCCGCGCGTGGTCATGGAAGCGGCGCTGGATGCGCCCAATCAAAAGGATCGCCCCAAAACAATGCAAATACAAATCTCACGATTTGCTCTGACTAACATCCGGGAAATGGGCAGTTCACGTGCGGATTTGGCGCAAGCTTTGCATTCATTGCAAGAGGGCTCGTTGGTTTTTGGCAGCGGCTTTCCCTCGGTCGAGGGTGACATGTGCATTGTCACGGATCGGATATTGTCGCATGTGGCCGCCTCGGATGTGAGCATGATGTCGGCGCCCATGTCGCCGATGCAGCAGGCACAGCTGCCACGATCTGCGTCCACGCAGTACCTGTCACGCTATGCCATGTGGTCGGAGCCCCGTGATGTTTGGTGCATCAAGCTGGATCCCATTTGGGTGGATTTTCTGGGCGCACGCTCATTGGGCCCCAACAAATCCATACCATTTGTGGATGCAGTGCCCATTACACTCTGGCTGCACTCGGGCAACTCGGCGCCATTCCAAGCTCAACTCGAATTGGACAGACGCCAAAGTACGGCGAGTTCCCAGATGGAAATTGGCATGGGATTGGCGCCATTACCATCGCTGCCGCCCTTGCCACGCAATCCGTTCCTCAGTGATGAGGATGTGCGCATGTTGCCGCCACAGATGCCGCCGGCAACAGATGCAGCAGCTGCCACGTCCATTGAACGTTGTGCCGACATGCATGCTATAGCGCATATATCCAATTTGGTTAGCCTGCAAATCGATCATTATCAATTGCTGTTCCTGTTGCGTCTGGCCGAGGAATTTAATGAAATGTCCACGTTCCTTAATTTGGACGCAGAGCGCATCTTGCAAAAGGTTGGTGGGCACTTAAAAAAATTACACATTATAGAGTGGGTCAATTTGTATGGACTAAAAAGAATGCACCAAGCGGTTGTCAAATTCGTAATCTACGACGAATTCTAGGAAGATTTGTCTAAAATCAAATTCGAGCTTCCGATTTTTAACGAGAAACTTTTCGTATATTTTTGTCATTTTAAACAAGCATAGATACCTAAGCGAGTGCATAAAAAATATTTTGTTTCACTTAACATTTTTTTAAGATATTTAAAAATTCTTAAAAGTTAAAAAACTTTTTTAAAAAAATTAAATTTTAATTTTAAAATTATTATAAAATGGTACAAAATTTGTATGTATTTTGTATAATACATATTTTGTATCATGTTGGTGTCTAAAATCTGTAACTTTTGAGCTAGGTGAGATATCGGGTTGAAACTTGAACTATATATTCTCAATACTCTATAGCATTTTTGGAAAAAAATGAGAGTGGGCGTGGCACTAAAAAGGGCGTATGTTAAACAACAAATGCAAATTAATGCCAATTTTTGTAATTTTATATTTTCCAAAAATTTTTTTTAAATGTAAAAAAGTTGTCAAACATTTTTAAATTTCTTGAAAAAATGTTAAGTGAAACAAGATATTTTTTATGCACTCGCTTAGGTATCTATGCGTGTTTAAAATGACAATAATATACCAAAAGTTTCTCGTTAAAAATCGGAAGCTCGAATTTCATTTTAGGCCCATGGTTTCTTGGGCAAATCTTCTTGGAATTCGTCCTAGATTACGTATTGACAACCGCTTGGTAGTGAACAAAATTGACCCACCCTAATGTACATATTTCAACTCCTAACCGCTGTACATTTATTTTGACTTTTCAATTGGCAGCAAAATCAACAAAAGTCCATAATATTTGGGTGTGTTGTGCCACAGATCGAGGTGACCCTGGTGATGCCATCGCCAACACCTGGTAAGGAATCAAGTGGTGGTGATGCTGAAAGTGTCTTACCCGATTCAGCTAGTTTGGGTGATGATTTACACATGAATAGTAAGAATTATATTTCTTTTGTTGTCTCTTCTTTAACAAAAATAATCTCTTTAGTTTTAAAAGTTAAAACATAAACACAAATTCAGAACAATGCGCTAGCTAACGATACTAACAAAACAACAAATTGTGTCTCTCTCTCTAGTGTGAGCAAAACTAATTACCACAAATTAAACAACAAATCTACAAAATTACTAACAATATGTCACGTAGTTCTCACCGTCCCCCCCTTAGACATTCACTGTGTTTAGGTACAGTTTTTGATATTATTTCTTCTATGTTCAATTTATGCTTTTGTTGCTGTACTTTTTGCTTATCACGTATGAAGAAATGTTTACTAATCAAAATGTAGGCTGGTCACCTAGGATTTCAAGCCACTTGATTGTGAACCTATCCAAATATAGGGCGTGATTTCGTTGGCACAATGGATATAACAGAAGAACATTAAGAGATCACGATGTATTAGTCCTGTAAACAAAATAAATTTTCCATTTTGCTTTACAATCATGATAATTAAACTATGAAACACATTATATATCAGCGGTGGGCACGAAATCTGAATTCGGGAGAACTACAACAACATCAACAACAACAACCTTATTAGAGTCTTCCTAAGTTGAGAGCAACCGCTGCTCCCGGAGCCACTGCGTGCCCACCGCTGTTATATATAATACACTTGGTGTTTATGATTCATTATACTAATGCAATTACGCCCTCATATCTAATCTCGCATGTTTTTGTACTCAACTAACGCAAAAGATATTAGCTAGCGTCAATTCTAACAAAATATTGTAAGATAAACTTAAAATTGAATTGCAATTAAAGCATAAAATAATTAAGCGTATAAACCAAATAATAATTTGACAGGTGGCAATATAATTTGGCCCACACCACCGCCATTGGATCAGCTGAAGAGCAATACATTTGGCAGCGTAGAGACGCCATCGCCAGTGACCAACGATCCGCCCTTTGATAGTGGCATTCACATCTCTAATCCGAATACACATGGGTAAGATATCAACAATAATGTCTACTGAAAAATATAATTAATTTCCCCTTTTTTACAGATATAATGTACAAATCCAGAGTACACCGACTTTGGCTTCAACAACGCCAAGTCAGGGATCGCGACCCGACACGGGCATCTCCATGCCATCACAATCACAATCAATATCAACTGCCACGAAGAGCGCCAAGAGCACAGTACGAAGCGGAGGAACCGGCAGCGATAATGTGCCCAGCATAACCAAGGAGATCAATTCGGGCATTCTGTCGATGAAGAAGGGCTTCTCCAGTTTTATGACTTCCATTGACTCGGCAATTAAGTCGGGCACACCCAATGATGATGCCAGTGATACATTCTCCGTGCAGAGTGACATTAGCTCCGATTCGGAGAACTTTGCCATTGTTATGGGCGATGACAAGACCATGGACTGCATGGATGTGATGTTCCGTCTAAATCCCTTTACCAACGACAACAACATGAAGGCTTCCCCCGTCGAGGTAGCCAGCGAGGTGTACGAGGAGCCCAGCAGTTATAAGACCAATATGTCATCGCCCTCGGAGCCGTCAGAGGCAAGCACCTGGCGGCGACGTGATTTGGTTTCCATGGCCACCTTTAGGTTGCACAATCAATAGTTATATTTCATAAGTTTATTTAAATATTAATGAGGCTTTTCTTTTGATAATCTTTAGACTGACCACCGTGGAGGTCATTCGCCAACAGGAGGGCCCCAAATCTTCGGTGCGTTTGCAGGTGGCAGCCGTATCCTGTGATGAATGCGGCGCCATACCCTGGGATGAGTTGCAGGTGGGAGTCGCTATGTTTTATACCCTTCTTTTGCTCAATTATCTAAAACAGCGGTGGGCACGAAATCTGAATTCGGGAGCACAACAATAACAACTACAACAACATCAACACGGCGCCGAATAGGCAGAAAAATAGTTGGGGGCAGTCGCTGCTCCCGGAGCCACTGCGTGCCCACCGCTGATCCAAAATGTTTTTAATTCTTATTATTTATTTGTGTATATAAAATATTTATTTTGTTCTCGTTTTTTATTTAATTTTCTTTACAACTTTTTGCCGAAATTAAATTCAATGTTTATTCGCTAAACTTTTCCTAATGTTTCTGCATGTTTCGATAACTTTTATCTAAACATCTAACAATTGCTATAATTTATTTATTTAACTTAAACATTTTACTGTAAGATAACTACTCATATAATCATTTTCTCATTATATTTTCTCTCTTCTCAAAAAAAAAAACGAAATATGTTTTCATATCAAACAACAATCTCAAAATGATCTCAATGTGTGCTAATTAAACAAATATTGTGCTCAACGTTTAATTTACTCTATAAACAACAACGAACACTTTGTAAATTGATTAACGACAACAACAACAACAACAACATGACACATATTCTTAAAAAACAACAACAACAACAAACAACACCCTTCAACAACAAAAACAGATCGCGCATCAAGCGAACAAGGTATTCAAATCAAAGATAAACTACAAAATTGAAATTCTTTTTAAATTAATTAACAGCTCATTTATGGTTTAATGCTGCTTTTTTGTATGTATATAATTAATATTTTTTAATTTTATTTATATATATTTTTTGTAGTTGATTAAATTATGTTTTTGGCTTTAATTGCCAGCGCTGATGCAGTTGAAAAGCGTTTTTGGCCAATAGTTAAGTAGTTAAATGATAATATAATGACTAATTATATTAATATGTTTATGCCAGTCTATACGACTGTGAATATACCCTATAAGTTATATTCACAAAAATAATAAATATTGTAGGCAGCTTATTTTAATGAATTGTTTATTGTTTCTTGTCTTAACATTTGATTCGAATGTGTTTTTTGAGCATGCTCCCAACTCATGCCCATCCCGCCAGCGAATGTCAGGCCTAACGATTATATATATAATTCATAGTTATATATATGGTTTTCAACCAATAGACTTTAGACATTTTGTAGTACAATTTACTTTTTGAGTTAAATATTTAATTTATTTTGGGTTTTGTTTTGATTCTTTTTGGTTGCAAATTGGCGTACACTTAGGTTTGAAGGCGTTAACAACTTAACTGGGCAAATACGAATACTTTAATCTAACAAACACACAACGGCAGCAACTACAACAACAACAACAATAACACTAACAAGAACGGTTACATAAAGCTTAACAATTGGCGCTTTACCAAAGAACTAACAACTTTAGTCTTAAAATTCAATAATAAACTAGAAATTAAACTCTGCTTAGAAAAACACACACACACACTACGACACTCTTTCACACATATACACCCATCCACACACACACACACATACCCACTGCATGTGTGTGCCTATTGCTTTGCATGTAGTTGTAGTTTGTTCAAATTGCTTGACTTAACCTGTTGTTATGGTATTAACTTGAATTGTGGCTCATTTATTGACATATTGACACACTTGCAGACAAAGTTTGGGGCACGCTGTAAGGCCTGGAATCTGGCGCCCTATAATCCCGAGGCTCCGCCCTGCATAAGACTACGCCTCGAGGAGACTCTAAATATGCCCAAGGAAATTGAAGGCATCATCGATCGCAAGCGCATACAAAGGTTAGTTTAACTAATAGAATCAGGGACCAAAAATTAAAGTTATGACAAACTGGATAAACTTTTATTTAAAACTTTTATTGAAAAATTATAGTAAAAAATCAATTAAATACTTTTTATTATAAAAATTAAAAATAAAAGTTATTTTTTCAATTTTTTTAAAAAAAATTAAAGACACAAAATTGTTTTTCAAAAGGTTTTTTTTTTCAATTTTTATTATAAAAAAAAGAATTATTCTTCAATTTTGTTGGAAATACGCCTTCCAATTCAAAAAAACATTTACAGTCAATTTGTATTTTTACACTTTTATTTTAAAAATCTAAGAATCTATTTTCAACTTTAATAAAAAAAATTTAAAAATAATTTTTATTTAAAATTTTTATAATAAAAATTTAAAAACCTTTTATTTTCAATTTTTATTTTAGAAATTGAAAGTAAGAGTTAAATTATAGTTTTAAAATAAAAATTGAAATTTAATTATTATTTTATAATTTTTGTATTCAATTTTTATTTAGTTTTCATATAAATTTTTTTAATAAAAATCAACAAATAACTTTTATTTCATAATTTATATTTTAAAAATTATATTTGTTACGATTCCTGAATACAATTCCTTCAATTAAAAAACCTGCCATTTATAGCTGGTTTACACATCATGCGGAAATACGTGTCAAGGATATCAGCCTGGATTTGTCCATGAGCACTGTAATTGGTCTAGGAGATCTTGCCGAGGATGAAATCATTACACCGCCCATGCCAGTTACGGTAATTTAAATATATAATATGTTTATTGAATTGCTTAACAATTATGTTTTAATTGCCGGCAGATTAATCTCGAAAATGTGCGCATTAATTTGCTGGAGGATCGACCGCCTGTTAATATTACCTCACCGGGTCCATTGCCCATTAATCTGTGCATTGGCCGCATGCATTTAGAGCGCGATAAAAACGGACTGCTTCAAATACAGCCCATAGGCAAGTCTCTACTTATATTGAAATCCCTCTGAGGTTGTGCTTAATTTAGTATATTCCTCATGCAGATACAAATTTGAGTGCTGGGCAGCAACAGGCGCTGGGTGGCGCCTTGTTTGGGCCACCCAGAGAGCGGGATCGTGAGCTGCTGTCCATGCAGCTGGTCATGCAGCAGATGAAGCTGGACAATGATCAGCTGCGCAAGCAGCTTGTCGACTCCAAAGTCAATACAGATAATTATAGGTGAGTACATTAAGGCTTTAAAAACAACATACAATAATTGAATGCATAATTTAACAGGCAAAAGACCAAACAGGAGACGGAAGTATTGCGCTCGTATTTGAAAGCGGCACAGGATGATATCAGCATATTGTTGGAGGAGAAGAAAGCCTTGTTGGATACCATTCGATCTTTGCAGGTGTGCTTTAACAAACAGATTAATAATAATACATATATGTAGCCCACTTTCAACTGTCTATCTGTACATTTCTAAATGTTGTTTGTATGTTGTGTTTTTGTCACTTTTTAACACTTGTTTGTTGTGCGTGTAGTTGAAACACGATAATAGCCTTAAGTACACCACAAATAATAATGCAAGGACGAAAGGTCAGTTGTTTAATGCACGCATGCGTCTTGCTTAGTTGCCACACACATTCTACACCCTTTACACACACACACGCCTCTTGCTTGTAAATGAACTTCATATTATTTCCACAATTTAATTACATTTACTATCCGTTTCCGTTTTCTAGATACAACTGACCTCATCCAATATGAGCCGAAAGAATGATGGCAATAGGTAGCATAACTGTATGGACTGCATACAATGCTGCGGCGAGAATAACAATTCCTAGGCCTGGTATGCATCAAAGTCGAAAGTCCGCCTTCCAACTCCCCCCAAGAAAAACTCCGGAAAGAGAGACGTTCTCGATATTTGTAATTTTTCGCTTTTAATCATCATTGCGTTGAGTTTAGCAGAAGACTGAGCCGTACTGTACACGGACACTATTCACGTTGCCGTTCGTCGTCATATACTTACATGCATAATTATACAACTATATATACAACTATACTATACTATATACTATACTGTACAATACTGATTTGTATTGGATTTTTATTATTTTTAAGCTAGCTAACAAGGTTTGCTACTGTTCCAAAGAATGATTTTTATTATTGTTTTATGTTTAATTGCTTAGACTTTTAAAGCAGCAACTTTTAAATATATAGCACATTGTTAAAAAATTTATTGAAAAGATCTAATC
The DNA here is from genome assembly GCA_037043495.1 of Drosophila recens. Taxonomy (NCBI): domain Eukaryota; kingdom Metazoa; phylum Arthropoda; class Insecta; order Diptera; family Drosophilidae; genus Drosophila; species Drosophila recens. Next base: position 132,500 of record JBAMBJ010003804.1, on the reverse strand, counting down.
AAAAGTATATAATGTATATTGTATTGTATATAAATACATATTGCTACCTGCATATGAAACTATGTAATTCGTCATTGATATTACGCCCAACTAAAAAAAACACTGTATATTCAATAGATATTGATAACATATTGTTGTGATTCATGATCATATCAAATACTGAATTCTAGTAATTATTCGTATTAACAACTATTATTATTATTATTACTATTATTACTATGTGTGTGCATTGCTGTTGTTATCCATGTGCTAACTTAACTAAACCATTGGCCAAAACCTATTAACTAACTATAGTATTGATTGCCACATACATAATTGCGGCACTAGCGAGTTATTCAAATTTTTGTATTACAAAATTAATTGCATTCCAATAAAATTGATCATCGTTTACTAAAAATTTACTATGCTAGTATATACACATACAGTTTTAATCAAAATATGTATTCTACTCTCAACTAAATCAAACAAGTACCATAATATTAAATCAAAGCAAAACTCATGTAAACAACGCGTATACAAAATTTTAATCAATAGTTTTCATATTTCAAATTAAAGTCAAATATATATATACAATATACAGAACATATAGTGTAATTTACATACATATAGAATATAGAAACATAATTGCGTTTGCTGCTTACTAAAATATACAATATGAAGAATGTTTGAAATTGTATCATGTATGCATATTATACTAGTAAAAAAAGACAAAAGAAATTATTGATTGTTATACATACATACAGGCATTATATGAACGTTTTCATCTGTAGCTAGGTACAACAAGATTAAGAAATTGAATTCACATTAAATATTAATAATTCTTAAAATATTGTATTGCGTTTTTAATTACTAGTAATAACCATTGAAGTCCAGAAGACGTATGACGTAATGACGTATTTTTGAAAATGTTTTCCTGTTAAGCTGAATAACTGCCGATAACAGTCGTCGGATAAATTATTTTGACAAAGCTAAAGTTAAATCTACTCATAATTTAAACCTTCTTTATGTAAAGTTTGGCAAAGGTAATTTAAATTCCGTTTGAATGATACAGAACTTTACACATTGAAAACTTTGAAATAAGGTAAAAGTCTACTGCTTTGACTTTTTTCCTCGGTCTCAAACAAAAATAGTTTTTATGCAAAAAGTTTCTCTAAATAATACTAATAGTGAGTGCAAAAATTTTTTTTTTAAAAATCTTTTCGTTAGTATTTTTTTTTAATTTTTTGTATGGGATGATCTCAGAAAAAATTTGTATGAAATGGAGGAAAATGGAAATTTTGCAGTGACTAATAAAATTGTTTAATTTTAGTTTTGTCAAAATACTTCATTCGACGACTGTACTTGTATCGACATATCGAAAATTTTTGCAATTGTGCTTAGAGATGGGAATTATTCGACTACTTAGTTTGCTTTCAAAGGCTTCCAATCGATGCATAAAACTACTAAGTGCAGCTAAAAAGAAAAAAAAATTGAAGTACAATTTTGCTTTTAAATTGTTGTCTCTCCCCAGTTTTTTGTTGGGAAATATAAATTTGTTAAATCGACTGTTGTAAGAAATACATCGACTTGTGTCAAAATAGAGACATCGATTACGTGGAGATTATTTTCCAGCTCTAACAGCAATACTCAAAACGTGCAAAAAAAAGTTTTAAGTTTTGTCAAAATGGAATATAAATTTTCCGAAGCTGAAATTCATAATTTATGGTGCCAAATTGTTGCGGAGAAAGGCGTGGACTGTTTTACGTCAGAGGAATGGCAGGAGATATATGAAGATTTCTGGAGTTGCATGCTCTCCGATGCGAAACCTTTTACAAGGATTGACGAGGTAAAATTAGTTACTGTTTAGATATTTTAAAAAGAATCTCTTTAATTTGATCTGTAGGTAGAGCAATTAAAGCAAGGCATAATAAGAACGCAGCCAGTATATACGAACCAGTTGAATGCCTTCAAGAGCCTGGCCAAAGTGCGAGAGGATACGCCCAGGAATTTCGCGACTCAACCGCCGCAAACGTCTCAAACGCTGGTGGACAAGTTCAATGAGGTGTGGCGGCTGCCGAGGGATGTGTCGCAGCCCAAAACTGTTGGTTACTGATGTAAATATGCATAAAACAGTTTAATTATTGTATGTTGTGCTTTTCAGAAAAGAAATCAGTCATCGCAACGCATGCAGAGTGTTCCTTTTAAGAGACAAAACAATTCACAGCAACAGTTTCAAGAGCAACAACAACAATGGAATAGACCACACTCACAAAGTGTAGTGCAAACACAGCAGCAACAACAACAGCAACAACAATGGAATAGACCAAACTCACAGCGTGTAGTACAACAACAACAACAACAGCAGCAGCAGCAGCAACAACAGCAGCAACAACAACTGCAACAACAACTGCAACAACAACCACCACCAAAGCGTCCATTAAATAATGAATTTCGCATTCCACGAATCCCACAACAACAACAACAATTTAAAGCTCAGACTCCTCGAATTCAATCTGAGAGTTCATATTCTCCATCGCAGCCTCTTGTTTCGAATTTGAAACCATCCGGAGAAGTAGAAACATATAATTTTGTATTATTTTTTTTTAATAATATTACTCCTCATATTTTACCAGGCCACATCACTACAGGATTTATACGAGCAAAGTCGCATACGACCACCTTTAAGTGTTCAAAATATCAATGCAGATGTATCAAAGATTAATGCTCAGCAAATGGAGGAAGATATTTCGAAACCTAAAAAGCAAAAACTGGAAATCAAAGATGTAAATACTTTAAAAAGATTCTTATTAATAATTTACATTTTTTTACATTTTATGTTATGCCAGCACATGCCACTTCAGGAGTTATACGAGCAAAATCGTATAAGAAAACCGCTAACCGTTCCAAATATCAATGCAGATTTAACGAGCTTAAATAGTAAACAGAAAACGGAAACTAATTCTGTTATAACCGCAAATAATTTATCAATTGCTAATGCCATTATGGATGATGAAAAAGCAGAAGTTGTTCCAGAAGCTGAGATGCCAACTGTAGATGACAATAAAAAAGTCGAATCCATTGATGATTGGCTGCAGAATTTCACAGTCAAGACATCGATTGAATTAGATCACGATATTGCTGATACAGCTGATTTTTTCAATAATTTACCCAATCCAGCTACGGTTATTGGAAAAACCGCGCAGGACCTAATAGCTGTCTTGAACAATATGCAAAAAGGCGGTAAAGCTGCCAAGAAATCCAAGAAGAAGCGCAACAAAAATAAATCACAACAGTAAGGTTAATAAAAAATATAATTGTGGCTATGCACAGAAATATGAAAATGTATTTGTAACTATTTCTAAAAGTTGCTAATAAAATATTATTATGAGTCATTGAAAAATACACTTTGAATTTGTATTTATTTTATTTTATTTTATTTTATTTTTTGTCAGGCTAAATGCAGCCGACAAAATAATTAATTTAAACTTGAACATTAAAATTGAAAAATATATATTCAGTCGAACTTCCCTAACTCGAATCACCATTATCACCATTATGGAGGTATTCGACCTACAGAGTTCTTTTTCTTAAGTTTATTAACTTTACTGCCACTTATTTAGCTCGAGTAAAAGAAAAATTCGAGTTTTTGAAGCTCGAGTTATGGAAGTTCACTTGTATTAAATTTTCAAAATAAATTAAAGTTAAGAAGTCGGGAATCTAAAATGAAATAAGAAAATGATTGGCCCAACATTTGCGGCTAGGATTTAAGCTCATATATTTTCGGTATTTCCCTTAAGATTAATAATATAATTAACTAAGCATCTTATTGTTAAATTAAACAGTTTCTTTAATTTAACTTAAATTGCGCGCCATGTTTTGAAAGCTTCGTATCGATAGTATCGAATAGCGTCAACATCACAAATGAACTGCTTGACAAGCAGTGCACACGAGCAGTACACAGCAAAGGCGCAGTGCAAGCAGTTCCCTGTGGCCGCAGTTACACTTTGAATATTTTGATTTGCGTTGGCAATGCCTCCACTCATCGCCCACTTTTTGCTACTGTACAAAGGATCGTTTTTGCGGTTAAAGGCTAACAAAGCATGTAAAACACTTTACATAAATTGCATTAAAAGGACACAGCAGGCGACAACAACAACAGCAACATCATAAACACAAACTGTAAAGCGTTGTAGGCTGGCAACCGAAATTGAATTTGCGGTTTTTGCTTATGTGTGTGTGGGCCAAGTTGCAGTTGGCCAGAACAGCGAGTAGTGGGAACAGGTACTGATGCGAAGCCTAGCAAATAACTGTAAATGAAGCTAAAATGTGGTCAACAAACGTGGTGGCAACACAATAAACAACAAAAAAAAAACTAAAAACTGAAAACAGTTTGATAATGAGCACTGAAACTGGATGGCATTCAATAAGGATACGAGCATGTAATGGGGCTGACCAGTTCATGCCATGCCCAAAATTGAACAGACACATTCCACATATCAAAGTCATCAACAGGAGCTAGGAAATATATTTACATGGGAGCTGGGATATGGGATATGGTGAGCAGCCTGTCGGCAGTTTGCAGCTGGAAATGATGTGGTATGTGGTTAGGATCTGGTCATGCGCCGATGACTGGACTGCTGACGGGCAAAACTTTCAGTCGAGTTGCCTGGTTAAAGTTGCCCAACAGCAGTAGGTCAGCCGAGCCCGGCCATGTTTAAATGAAGCTGCAGCCAGACACACTCTCTCATTCACAGGCAAAGCAAAGCGTGCCAGCGGCATGTTGCAACAATCTCAAACTACATCCAGTTGCAACCGGAGCAGCAACAGCAACAACGACAGCAACAGCAACAACGACAGCAACAGCGGCAGGATATGGATATGGTTAACATGGGACACAATGGCAGGCCGTCAAGTTGCGGTTGCTGAAAGCGTGCTATGCGATATTGTTCAAGTTCGGATTACGTTGCACAAACCTCTGTCCACCAGGAGCTCAATTATGTCATATAATTAAACGTCGGACGACTGATTAAAGATAAGAGTTAATTCAGTTGATCTCTCAATGTAAGGCCTAAAGTTTGACAACTCAACATTTAAAACTTAAAGTCATCTATCAGAAATTATAATAGTATAATAACAATAATTTTAATTATATATACAGTTGAACTTCCATAACTCGAACGTCTATAACTCGAATTCTCTTTAACTCGAACTAAATTGAGTAGCACTAGCGTATACTAAACCGAACAAAAACACTTCCATAAGTCGAAGTCTCCGTTTTTCTTGGATAATGGTGATTCGAGTTAGGGAAGTTCAAGTTTTTTATGTACACATATGTTTGTTCACACACAGAAAAAAAAATCCGGGATATTTAGCCCGGATTCAATCCGAAACGATGTCAAAAGTGGGGTAATCTCGGATTTGCTTAAACCAAGTATGAAATACTTGATTTTTTCAATCCCGAATTCAATCCTGAAATTCTTAAATTCAGGCTAAAAAAAAATAATGTTTTTTGTTACATTTAAACTTTTTTTAAAATTTTTTTTTTAAAGTTTTTTTTTTAACTTTTTTGTTTTTATTTTTTTTTTAATTTTTTTTTTAATGTTTTTTTATTTTTTAATTTTTTTGTTTTAAATTTTTTTATTTTTTTTAACATTTTTTATTTACATTTTGTTCTAATGAAGAGAATGTTTGAATGCAATTGACTGGGGGGAATCGAACCCAGGTTTTTTTCAAACAGGTCGGCGACTCTAACCACTGAGCCACCGAACCAATTGAAATGAGAGAGGCCGAGAGAGAATCAAGTAATTTGGGCTTATTTTCCCATTTTAATCCCGATATAGGCTTAATTGTTCAGTTTAATCCTGGGAACATACTTAAGAAATGCAGGATTAAATTAAGTATTTTAGGCTTGATTTTAGAACGGCATTTTTTTTTCTGTGTATGTACATTAATTCTTGATTTCTTTTACTAATAGGTAATACCAAGAATTTAATAATTATTTTTGTATAAGTATAATATAAATATTATAAAATAATTTTTCGCTATCGAAATAAGTGCACTAGAGATGGGCATGGGCCTCCTTTTTGAGGCACGGCACGGCCCAAGCACGGCTGGTAAAAACTGAGGCCCAACACGGCCCAACACGGGATTTTTTTAAATAGGCACGGCACGGCACGGGCACGGCACGGCCAAACACGGGCGCTTGTAAATTCACTTTGTAAATTATCTTTATTCATTTTTGTCATCGTGGCGTCCTTTTTTTTATTATAATCGTGCTGTCGATGTAGTAAGTGTTCGCAAATTGTGCGATACATTGATGAATTCTACAGCTCAAGCTGACAAACAAGAGATAAAACTACGCCAACTTATCGAAAGTACCATATTTAAGCTCAAAATCTGTACCGTGCCTACCGTGCCTACCGTGCCTCCCGTGCCTACCGTGCCTCCCGTGCCTCCCGTGCCTACCGACTTTGGCACGGTAAAACACGGCAATTTTTAATAAGGGGCCCAACACGGCCCAACACGGATTTTTTTAAATAGGCACGGCACGGCACGGACACGGCACGGCCCATGCCCATCTCTAAAGTGCACATATATAAGTGTAGCCTACTTTTCAGAGCAGAATAAATATACTGGGGTGCCACAGAAATCGCTTTCGCTTGAATTTCACTTAAATTTCATACAAATTTAAGTGAAATTCAAGCGAAAACGATTTCTGTGGCACCTTCCATAGACTTTTACTTATATTTAATTTCTTAACACTGCTAATAAGTATGCTATACTTTTTTACTTTGATGAGTAATGTGTAATAATAAAAAAAATAACGCATTTAAAGTGCTCCCAAGTACATTTATTTGAATCGTTTAATATGAGATAAAAATCAATAGACTTTGTGTGCATACATATATAGAATATGCAATCGTTGCAATCAACATCAAATGGTCAACATTGAATTTGACTTGACCAAAGGACATTACAAACTTATGTACATACATACATGCGTATGCCTATGTACAAAATGATTGTTGCAGTTAACGGAAGTTAACCAAGTTTTAATACCCGTAGCCGGGCCATGTTGCGCATGTGTAATCCCATTAAAATCCAATAAGTTAAATTATTTCCATTATTATTATGTGAGCGCACTTTGTCGCCTGTCCAAGCTCAACTTTCTGTCCCGAAAGTCCTGATGTGCCGTGTCCTGTTTATATCCGGGCTGATAGCTGCTTCTGTGGGCGTTTATCTCGTATTGTCGGATCCCGCTTTTCACTCCAGCCCGCGTGTGGCTTTTGTTGTCCAGTTGGCGGCACTTTTGACCAATATCTGCAACACTTCAAACTCATCCCGGCCATTCTGTGGTTACGGCCAATGGTTTCTGTTGGCCATTAAATTGCATTACGGCTGGCAATCATTCTGAATTGTTGTTGTCTTTGTCGTGTTGTTGTCTCCTTCTCATTGTTGTTGCTGTTCTTATGCTCATGTAATTTCAGTAATTTCGTTGTCTGCTTTTGTCGTTTGCTTTTTAATTACTTTGCATTTTGATGCGTGCTAATGTTTAAGCCAACCAGTTGTCCAACCACTTACAAACACTTCTCGTTAGCCTCGCTCACATTATGCTCGGCATTTTCCGTAGATTTTCAATAAAGCCAACACGATAGATTACACTTAAATTGCTTATCAGATACATATGTATCTACCATCATAATACAGATGAGCTGTACTTTTCTGGAAGGTTACAGATATTTCTTATTTTCATTGATTGATTTTCGATTTGTAAAATGTATCTGAGATTTCAAATAGATTTTATTTAAGTTGTAAAAATACAGTATTTTTTACTAGTAATACTAGTATTTTTTATAATTTTTTGAAAGCTGCTAAAAATGAATTTTTTAAACCCTTTTTCCTCCTTTTAATACAAAATGTGCCTTTTTTGATTTTTTATAAAATTTATAAAAAATACTAGCGAAGAGATTTTTGAAAAATTGTTTTTGCAGTCACTGTTTGAATTGTTTGAAGAATTTTTTTTGCATCAAAACATTTTTTGAAAAACATCGAGGAAAAAAGTTTTAAAATTGACTATTTTTAAAATTCAAAATTTTCAATGGGTACTTACTGGGTTAAGGAAAGTTTTGTATCATTCAAACGAAATTGAAATGACCTTTCCATTGATACCAAAATGAACGTGAAGTAGGTTCAAATTACGAGCAAATTTAACTTTAAATGTTGTCAAAATAAATATGCTGTCTAGTGTAACATACATCGATAGATCAATAGTCAAATAGATTTTTTCGAAGCGATTTTTAAGTACTTAAACTTGATAATTTTTTGACAATTAATCTAGTTAATTAAATTGATTTTTATGCAACATTTGCAGAGTTAAGTTCATTTAATCATGAAATTATAGATTGAATTGATAACATCCAATGCTCCCATTGTCGCTAGCTTAACATACTAATAATATTCAAGCAAATCTCTGAAGAAAACAATTCAAGACATATTTAATAAATAGTAAATGCAATGTTAACGGAAAAAACACGCGCATAACGAACCAAATAACAGTAAAACTATAGTAAATACTCAACACGATAAATTGAAAATGTTCTGTGGAGCATCGTTAATATATTTGGCTGCCAAATGGCAGGCAGCAATATCAAAAGCAAGAACAGGAGGTAGTTTTGGCAGTGTAAGGCGCTTATAACACGCATACGCCGTGTATGCCAAGCCAACTCCGTTCAACGTCATGGAAAACCAATAGGAAGAGCACAATAGAGGGAAATGATGGGAAAATAAGTATGTAGTAGGAAAGGGAAGGAGGAAAACAGGGGATGGAAATGGCAATGAGATGGCAATGGTAACAGCAATTTTTTGGTTCATGAACATGCGGCAAAAATTAGAAACGTAGCGAAGCGAAAAGCGATGCGAACTGAACACAAAACACACAACTGACAACGGAAATTGTGCGAACGGCCAAAAGAAAAATCGACGCAAAAATAACACGGCAAAAATATCAAAGCAACAACAATAACAATTGTAACTGCACTGCCAGCAAATATTGTCGAACAACAACAACAGCAACACAAACAATAAAAAAAAGAAGCTTGTCTAGTAAAATTGCGCAAAAACAACAAGCATAATATGATACGTCCCTGTGTCCCTGTGTCCCTGTGTCCTTGTTTCCCTGTGCATGTTTAACAACTTGCCATTGACTGTTGTTGCGTGGTTTTTGGGCCATGCTTTTTGGAAAAACAATTATGTACATCGACATGTGCGCCAAATGCACCGATTACAGCTGCAAAATCCAGTCGAACTTTAACAATTATGCGGGCTTTAAGTCAAAGGTTATGTAAATATGTGTAGGAGTTGAATTTCTTAAATTTCGTTTACAACATGAACCCAGAAAGTACCTCAGCTTACCCCTAAAGAAAACTCCTTCGCTTTGGTGGTGAAAAAGATTTCTTTTTGTCGTACAAACTTTGATTGGGCATAAGTTTGCCTATTTCCGTTTTTGTCCAATTCCTTTTATTTTTCTTTCGATTTTGATTTTATTATACTTTGGTTTACTGCAGATTGCAGATTGGCAACTTCAATTCCTTTGGGAAATAAGGAATATTTTAGTTTTAGATATACTCTTTGCTCCCAACATTAAATTCAACCATTTCACATACGTACAATATTTTGAAAAGTTTAACAATTAGCAACAATATTTAGTGTAAATGTTGTTACGTTGCACGTAAATGTTCAAATTTCATATTTAACGTGTTATCAAATATTTAGAGATATTATTTTTTGCTTTTGCACAAATATCCATTTCGGCTTTTATCGAATTGTGTGTTGAGTTTTCAGTAAAAATAATAATCGCGCAATATTTCTGTTTTTTTTTTTATGTTGTATGCAAAAAATACTCATACGCTTGGATTTTAATTATCGAATGTAAAATGCCAAATTCCAAATATCAAATGCAAATACTCAGCTGGGTTTTTGGTAAAGAAAACAGTGTTGGACTCAGAGATATCCTGTAGTTAAAGGAAGGCAATTTCTCTTATTGAAATTTAAATCTCTACACCAAATTTAATTTAACTAACATAAACTGCATCTAAGATTGTCTATTTAATATGCCTTATTTATATTTATTAAATTTTATTTCTTTTTGTTTGTTGCACACAGCTATAACACCCTTTTACTAATAAAAAATGGGTATTTGGGTAAACTAAAATATTTAAGTAAAAAATAAAATAAAAAATAAATTTTGGTAAAATTGTTAAGCTGCTTGTAAGCCGCAATGCAAATGCGGCTTTAATCAATTAAAAAATTTTAAGCTTTGCAAAAGTTTTTCGTTTGTCTCTCTGAGTGTGTGTGTGTGTGTATATTTGTGTGGCGGCTGTGAAAATAACAATAAAGCAAATCAAACACACACACACAGAGTACAACAACAATACACGGGGCGTATGAGCAACTTTTGTGGCCTGCCTGTCATGGCTAGGCGGCTTTGCCAAAAATGTTTTTCAGGCCATGTTGTTGTTGTTGTTGTTGTCGCTTTGCGGTCTGTTGGCTCGACTTGACTTTTGGTTTTCGCAGAGCCTTTTCGAAGCTCTCGTGGCTTTGTTTGTCCTTGCCTAATGTTGCTCATCATCTCATTGTTGTTGCTGTTGTCAGTTGGTGTTGTTGTTGTTGCTCACTGCGCTGAGTCTTATTTATGCGATGACTTTGTTGTTGCTGCTGTTGTTGCTGTTGCTGTATGCAAAGATAATAAGATAAATGTTCTCAAAGGACTGCACGACACTGCGCGCCATTCGTTGCTTATGCAAAAGGACATTTGCGCAAATGTTTTGTGATAATAAATATAACTCTGTGTGGCAGCAGCGATGCCTCAGCTTCTGCTTCTGCTGCTGTTACTGGTTAGTGTTATGCTTCATCCTCCCACACTCCAACTGCGCTCTTTTCTCTGACTCTGCCTCTAACTGTGGCCTGAAAATGAAAAAAAAAACAAAAAATACAAAATAAATGTCAAAAAAAGAGATAGAAATACAGGGTGACCAGAAAATACGGAGACAAACTTTAATATGTCCGTAAGCAAAAGTATGTTACCGGATTTAATTAAATGTTATTTTATCGTATTCTCCATTCTTTTTTGTACTAGTCACAACATTTTTTATCCATTGCTGTTAAATTTTCCTGTGGTTTCAGAATGTCAAGTAAACGTTGTGCAATTTTAGAGCTGTTTCATCAAGAAAAACGTCAAATGTGAATTTGTTCGTTTGCTCGAGGTGCCTAGGTAGACTGTGTCCAAGGCCACCTGCCACTTTAATGAGATTGACCATGAAGGCTATCGTCCGGGAAGAGGAAAAAAAGCACCGTCAATACTTCTGCCAATCGTCAAATCATTCGAAAGCGGGTGATGCGAAATCCGAGGGTCTCCATGAGGAAAATTGCCCGTGAGACCGGAATGAAACGTGATTCTGTTTGGTAAATGGCGAAGAAGCACCTTGGACTCAAGCCGTACAAGCTCAAAAATTTCAGATCCTCACGGATGAAAACAAGCGCGTGCGACTGCAAAGATGCCACCAACTCAAGCGTCGGGCCGCAGGTCAGCGATAGGAGCGCGTCCTTCTCACGGATGAGAAGCTGGTAACCGTCGAGCAGGCTCACAACCACTAAACTGCAGGATCTGGTCCGCCGAACCTTCGGGTACGTCGACCATTGTCAAACATCGCCAAAATCCGAAGTCCGTTATGGTCTGGGGCGGCATTTGCGCCAGCGGCAAGAAACCCCTGGTTTTCGTGGATCAAGGGGTTAAAAGAAACCAAGAAGTGTACCGCCACGACATTCTCGACGCCGTGGTAATTCCTTGGGCCCAACTGCACTTCGACGATGCGGACTGGACTTTTCAACAGGACTCTGGCCGGCTCACAAGGCGAAAATGACGCAAGACTGGTGCAAAACCCATTTTCCGAACTTCATCTCGTCTGCTGAGTGGTCGCCCATCTCGCCGGATCTGAACCCGATGGACTCCGGCGTGTGGTCGATTTTGGAGGCCAGGGCCTGTGCTAAGTCTCACTAAAGTTTGGAGGCGCTGATGCAATCGCTGCTCTTGGAATGGAACCGACTGTCTCCCGAGGACCTGCGGCCCATGGCCTACAATTTTAAATCACGTTTGGACCTGTGCATGGCAGCTGGAGGAGACCATTTCGAAACCGGCTGAGAATCTTACTACTAGTGATCCCCTTTATCGTTACTAATTGTTGCTTTGCTAAATTTCTCTCGTTCAGTAAAATTATAGTTAAAAATGTTTGTCTCCGTTATTTCTGGTCACCCTGTATATATAAATAAAACAGATATGTAATTAAGGTCGACGTGAAAACTCTCTGTAAGTCTGTGCCTCTATCTAATCCGCATCTGTTTAAACCTCATCTCTTGCATACCCGTGCCAAGCATTTGTTTGTAGGGTATAAAAGTGCAGCATTTATTTTCGTTTCGTGTCTGCGGCTAAAAATATTTTTGGTGATTGTAATTTATGTTAATTTTGTTCGTATTTTATTTTTGTCTCGCTAATTGAAAAACGCATTTGACTGTGCTTTGCAGAACATTTTTAAAATTCGAAAAATGCTTGATACGGATCTGTTCCAAATTACGCTTTAACCATTTGATAAATTTCAAAATGTGCCTAAAAATATGCTGAATTTAGCAAGATATTTTAATATCAATAGAAGCATATCGAAATGTCCTTTTTCCATCATTTAATTTAAGTTATTAATTTTATTGGAATTTAATAGAAAATAGAATTTGGAACATGTCAAATTGATTTTAATCTCTTAGTCTAACTCTCTCACATTTTATTAGCTCTTTCGGCACTTCCGCCCATTTATTTTGGTACAAAGTTTGAACTTATCATTTTATAGTTTTGTAGTGTTTTGCATAAATTTGTGAAAATCAAATTAAACAAACATTTTGGGGGGCTAGCTTTGTAATGAATTTATAACAACATTTCTAAACATTTGCCAGCCAGAAAAGCGAAAAACGAATTTACATAATTGACATGGGCCTAACCCGGCTACGACCAACAAACCGACCACATTATTTTTACATGGTCCAAATTCTAACCGGTTGAAGTGCGTATCATATGTGTGTGTGTGTATGTATGTATGTTTAGTTATTTTATAGTTGTTGTTCTTCTATTTGGTTATGCAATTTATGGGCTGCTACTTTAGTTTGCATAAATACTCGTAACAAGCAATGCTGCATTTGCGCAGTAAATACGATAATCAAATACTCTTTTCATTCTTAATAAACCAAATTAGAAATTGCGGCTTTGATTTTAAGCTGCAATTACATATAATGCAAGTTTTAAAATATATTTATTTATTTTATTATTGACAATGTCATGAGAGTTCAAAGTTTTTGAAAAAAAAGTCGAATGAATAAGAAGTCAAAAAATTATAAGCAGGGAAATCGGTTTAGTTTTGACCATAAATAAATAACAATTAGTAATCATAATCATTAGTAATTAGATTGTTTTTATTTAAAACTCGTACTAATAATTAAATTACGATTATTTTCTGTTTTGCCCAATTATTTAATGACAACGATTACAATAGATCAAAAATAATGTAAAATTATTACAATTATTATTGTTCAATCAGAAAAAATAAAAAATAATAAAAAATAATCTTTTTGAGTATTCGGATTATTTTTGATTTTTTTTTATTATTTTGGCTACTTTGATTTTGAAAACTAAAAGTAATTTGATTTTTTTTTCAAAAACAATCAGAAATAATCCAAAATAATCGGAAATAATCAGAAAAAAATCAAAATTGATCCGAATACTCAAAAAAATTATTATTGATTATTTTCGATTTTTTCTGATTACTTTTGAGTAAATGTAATAATTTTAGATTATTTTTGATTTTTTATAATCGAAGTCATTAAATAAACACAAATTTTTCAACAGTGAGTTATATAATAACTAATTGATTAGTAATTCTTATCGAAATTTAGCAGGTATGGTTTTGACAAAGTTATGAGAGCTCAAAATTTTTTAAAAAATATTATGGAAAAGTCTGAAAATTAGTGATGTGAAAGCAAACTGTGAACTGAAAATCGATTTAATTAGCTCGTTGCATCGTCAACAAAATTTTCAAATTAAAGTTCATAAAAATCGCACCCGCGAGAATCGAGCTGTCGATTTTTCGATGTATTTTTTATCACTACTTAATGACTTTTCACTTTCTGCTAGTTCCATTAGGTGCACTAACTTTAACAGTCGATAGCTTTTATAGCATTTCAGAGCGAATAAATGAGTATATGAAACATTGTACTATTCACTTCAAATAAACTGGTTTAAAGAGTGCAGAATAAGAGTTAAGGCCATGGAAAACATTTATGTTTCCATCAAGTGGCCGAGACATGGAAAAGTTCGAGTTAAAAGTCAAAGTGGCGTCGCGTCGCAGGCATTTCCATAATGAAACGAACAACGCTTAATGGCACCTTAATGGCTAATGAGTTTCGTTCACTGCTAGACGGGATTGAGCAAGGATCGGCCATCGGGATGCGAAGCACGGGCGAGCGGGCAAGCGGGATAATTTTCCAACAGCATTTGCATTTCTTTTCATTTCCATCATGACGTGCAATGGAATTGAAAATTAAGTCATTAAACTGAGCAACTGGGCAGCGCGGAGCACGCGGCGTATACGTATTATTTAAGTGCAAGGCGAGAACAATGAGAAAAAAGAGCATCTGCTAAAGACAAATGATTCTACTTGGAGGAAGTGGGAAGGCGAGAGGCTGGGCAAATTTGCATACAATTATTTTCATATCAACTCAAACGCGCCGTGAAAATTCACGCTAGCAATGAAAATGTGATTTGCTGTAGTGACAATTGTAATTTTTCACTCGCTTGATTTCTTTGTGTTCCGTTGACGGTTTACAGTTTACAGTTGCCACGGTGTCCATCCATATCGTTCCATTTTGGCCCCAAGGCTTTGGCTCGCCATTGTGTGTTTGCGTGCATTTCATTTAAATGATTAAGGATTTTCGTATTTTGTTTTCTTATTTTTTACTTTGTTCGGGCTTTCCAACAAGCATAAATTTTTCATTGTACTCTCTCGCCGTCGCATTGACTTGAGCCGGAAGCAGACGCTGCGGCCTTTTGGGTATATTTTACACTTCATTGGCAGTGGGTCATGGGCTGACCAATTGGTTTTATGGCCCAAGCTCGTGTACTCAGTTTTGTTTATTTGTTTGTTTTCCTGTCTCTTTTTATCTCTTTCACGAATTTTCGTTTACGAGCCTTTTCATTTCACTTCATTTTGCTAATCAATTTGCTTGAGAAGCTTTTGTTTACGGCCGGGCTTTTTCATAGTTATTGACGGGTTTTTCCCAAAACAAGAGTTGGCAAAATACAACAATTACTCGAGTGCTCTACTTAGCAAGGGTTTTGAAATGTTCCTTGAATCTGTGGAAAGAACATTTAAAGTGAACTTCAAATGTATTGAGGAGCTTTAAGCAGCTTAAAGATCTAATGACGCTGGTGAAAAGTGACAATTTTAAATAATAGATAAGGCCAGCGAAAAAAGTCACCTTATAAACATGTGGAACTTGAATTAAAATAAAAAAAATATTTTATTTAATAAGTTTACTTTTACTTGGAAAGGTCGTTTAAATTCCGTTTGAATGATGCAACAATTTCCTTAGCCCATTAAGTACCCATTGAAAAAATTGAATTTTTTGAACGTCTACTTTTTTTAATTTTATCCTCGACTTTTTAAAAAAAATATTTTTGTGCAAGCAAAAGTTTTTGAACAATTCTAAGAGAGCAAAAAAAAATGTTGATAAATTTTTTTGCTAGTATTTTTTATAATTTTTTGAAATTCCTTTATTAATTAATTAATTAATTAATTTTTTAACCCCTTTTTCCTACTTTTCACGCAAAAAGTAGCTTTTTAGCAATTTTAAAAAAAATCATTAAAAATATTTTTGAACTTTTTTTTTGCAGCAAACTTTTACACTCAATCAATCCAGTTGGAAAATTTGCCCTCGCTCTTTCCTATTGTAAATCAGTTTTCTTTTGCGTTCTCATTACAATAATTTTAAATTATAAACACGCATTGTTTCAAAGTACTGAAATAGCTATCAATTTAAAAATGTTTGCAGTTTCTCAAACGTTTTATGATCCAAATGAAAATTTCATTTGTGCCGCACTTTGTTGCATATTTATTTCGGACTTTTTTTTGTATTTCTTTCTTTGCGGCGCGTAATTGAAAATGCGGTTCGCCATTGATAAACTGCCAATGCGCAAACGAACGAAGGATTCGTGATAAGTTTCTCTGACAGAGCCAATCATTTTGGGTGTAGTTCTGGCTACAGCTCCGACTCCTGCTCGAGTATTTGCTGCATCCTTTGGTTGGTCTACGTGTCTCGCGTTGCAATTTTCAGCTGAGCTCATGTGCAAACGAGTAATTTTTTGCTGGCAAGAGAGAGATGGTTGAACATGGAGCGTAGAACGTATTCGAAAGTTCCTTTTTGCCAAACTGCAATTGCAGCTGCGGCTCAATCAATAATTTTGAGCTTCAATTGAATCAAATGCGATTTGTGCATGGTCCGACTCTTCCAGTTCCTTTCAAGCTGAAGTTTCAAATTAATTTTTCAATTAGAGAGCGAGAGAGAGCGAGAGAGAGAGAGAGGGGGCGAGAGAGAGAGAGAGAGCGACACATGACAACGAGCCTAATTGCTGTCTTGTAATCTACAGTTTTGGGCTTAGTCTTTGACCGGATTGTGGATTGTGGCTGCAAAGCTGCTTATGCAACAATGCAACAATGTCAGCCATGCGTCATGCCTTGTCATGCCGCATTCGTTGCACATTTGTGGCCGCAAATTTGTGGTTCCCCGAGAGCTGCTGCTGCACTCCACTGCAGCTATCATCGCAGCCACACCCATTTTGGGGTAGACCGCAGTTAAGAGGAAATTCGTATTCCTTTCTCGTCTGGTCTCCATAGATGGCCAGCTTGGATCCTGCGTTATGCATACTCAATTAAAGTGTTTCCTGGCAACGGTTTTAGGGGCGGGAGAATCTCATTGTCATTCCAATAAAGCTAGAAAGTGTTCGCTTCGATTGCAATTTGACTGCGGGAGCTCAAAGTGTTGCTCCGATTGTCATTGAAAGCTTCTTAAGGAAATCGATAGTTGATAGTTAATGATGGAAAATATAACAATGCATTTTTACCCACAAATTAATTAAACACGAAATTGTTTAACAGTTTATTTATTTTATTTGCCGGTTATCTAATTATTTGTAAGCAAATTTTAAGCTAAGGAACCCAGTAAATTAATTGGCATGTAAGTATATTTGCTGACCGAATAATACAAAAGCATAAAACTGAAAAGTTAATTAAAAATAATATTATGTTAAGACCATAAAGAGTATTTCAATATTTTAAAATAAGCAATGTTGTGCCTATAAGCATTAACTTTTTAATTAACATTGAACAAAGTAGTGCTAATAAAATTTCATTTCACTAGCATTGAAAAAAAATTGTACTAATGAAATTGACTTTTCACTAGCATTGAAAAAACTAGTGCTAGTGAAAAAAATTTAATTATCATTGAAAATGAAAAGTATTTAAAATTGTTCGGTGGCATTAAGTAGGTTTTTGAAAAACTATTTTAATTACCATTTATAATTATTTTTTTGAAAAATTTAAAAAACTTACAATAATTTAGAAAATTTACAAGAGAAAACATAGAAATTGTTTTATACGATATTTTTTTTAACAGAAAAAGAATTTTATTACAATTTTTCACATTTTTCTATATTTTTTGAGTGTTTTCTAAGTTATAGCAATTTTTTTGAATTTACTGTAATTATTAATGGCAATTAAAATAGTTTTTCAATAAAATTACTTAAGTCCACCAAAAAATTTTAATTTCTTTTCATTTTTAATGATAATTAAAAATTTTTTCTCAGGCTCTAGTTTTTTCAATGCTAGTGAAAAGTCGATTTCATTAGCACTACTTTTTTTTTTCAATGCCAATGAAATGACAAATTCATTAAAAAAGTAGTTTATTAGGAACAACTCTAAAAATAAGTAGGTAATATTGTTTGTTTCCTATTTTATAATATTATTTCATAAAAATTATGAATGATATTTTCATCTAAACATACTAAGCTTCCAAATTTTATTGAGAGGGTAATGAAATATGCTCAAATATAAAAAGAATTGAATGATAACTGAAAATCTTTATACATTTTTTAGGCAATTTTAGAGTTTTAAAATGCTCAACTGTGGTATAAAGTATTGTTTGCAGCTAAAGATGTGTTCACATTACGCATACGCCACATGGGACTTTAGGATATGAGTGATAGAGGAAGGCAAAAAAGAGGGAGATGTGTGTACTTAAGTATTTGTTCATAATATTATGGCAGGCGTTGCGGTTCATTTGGTTAATGCATGCAACCAGAGCCTATTATTCACAACCTGCATTGTGCCTGACGTTGCTTTTATGCTCATATATATAGATGTGTGTATGTGTTTGTATGGGTGTGACTTAATGCATATGTCGTTGTGCAAAGCTGCCTTTTGTTTGGCCTGGCGTTTTTGTCTATTTAAAAGAGACAACGAGCATTCGATAATGGGCTCACATTTTGCATTTGCCTTGCCGAATATTTCAGAAAGCTCTAAGAGCGACAAGAGGATCAACATACCATAAATAGTACACACCTCCCTCTCTCTGCCTGATAATGTTGTTTGTTTTCCACCAAAATCTCATCAGCAGCTTGTGGTGTAGTTTAAGCTGCTTCCAAAATACAGCTAATTCAGTTGTGCTCCACAAAACTACAGATTTTGTTGATAAAAATTAAAAATTTATTGTTTTATTTTATGCAGAAATGCATTTATTTAAATAATATTATTCAGCAAAATATTTTTAAAATTTATTGAATTTAATTAAGCAAACTTTAGATTTTATCAAACATTAAAAATAAAATAAGAAATAAAGTAAGCCATAAATAAAACATCAGAGCTTTAAGCGGAAGAAATCAATGAAATTCAACTGAATGTTGATTTATTGTATAAATTTTCCTTCCTTTTCATTATGATATAAACAGATTTTAAGCTGCATGACAGTCAAACACACACACTCAACCACTTTCCCAGTCACACACTTGATCAAACAACAAGCTGAACTTTCATGGCTTGCAATAAAAATAATGTTTTTCGTATTTTAATAAATACAAATTTTTGTTATGTATTGTGCGGCAACTGGGCAAAAATACTTGCCATAAATAAGGCCAGAGCCATGGCCAAGTAGTAGTGAATAATAACGCGTAAAAAAGAAGAAAATTACAATAATTTTTAATTAACAAAACGGCCGCGACAAGCGAAAGGTGGAAAATGCCTGGCCAGGTAAAGGAAAATTGTTGCTGCTAGGCATGTGTGTGTGTGTGTGTGTGTGTGTGTGTGTGTGTGTGTGTGTGTGTGTGGCATGCAACCTGTTTATAATTGCACATTATGCAAATGAAGTTTTCTCCTTTTTTTCGAACTGAAAACGTTGAGTTACTCTGTAGATGGCTGTCAGATTTTTTCGCAATTGAAAATCAAACAAATTTAAAGGATTTTCATTTCATTTTTGTCTTTATCCTGAAATACATTTTTTTATTTATGTATTATTTGACTTGTAAAAAACTCAAATCCTAAAGAAATATTTATTTTGTTTTCCAAAATTCAAAAATTTTCTTCGAAATATAAATTTAATTATTCATTTTCTTAATTCAGTTACATACATTATCACAAAATAATCATACCCTTTTTTCTTAGTACATATTTTTGTATATTTTTAAGCAAATTGTTGAAAGCAAATGAAATTTGTGCACGCAAATCCAATTAAACTAAATATGTATGTAGGGTGAAGTACGAAAATATTTAATATAAAAGTCAAGAGCTTTGCATTGAGCATTACCTGAGCTCTTAGTCGAGCAATGGCTGAAGTTGCAGCTGCCGCTTGAAGCACTTGCAACAAACGATGACAAAAGGCGGTGACTTTTGCCCCTTGCTGAAGCAGCACTTTGCAACTGGAAAAGGGAAGTGATCGGAGGGAAAGGAAAGTTGGAATTGGGAATGGGCCGTCACTAATTTTATCTATTTCTTGCACTTTGGCCAAAGCAATTGTCTTAGACATTTTCATCATGCAGCGACGGGGAAAGCTCCTTTTGCCATTGCCCCTTGAGTGTCTTGCACAATCCTCGAAAGTTCTCACCCTTCTCTCTCTCTTTCTCTCTCACTCTTTGCGTCCTTCATCTTTCATTGTGAGGCAGTGCTTGAGCTTGTTGAAAATCAATTTCTTGCATCATTGTTTGCCAAGTGAAGTGCACTGGAAAATTTCTTGGAGCCATCAACCAGCAGCTCAGCAGATTTCCCTCACTATTCCTCACCCTCGACTGCGGTGTCTTAAAAATCAACGTCAAATATTGAGATATGTTGAGGGCGATAAGTGTGTGTGTGTATGTGTGTGTGTGTGCTCTATAGTCGAAGCCAAATGAAAGCAATTAAGCTAAGCGCCAATTGCAGCACAAGAAATTCATTTTCATTTTCATTTTCATTGCTGATTACCTAGTGGGTGACCTCCATATTGTGAAAATTCGAAAATCGGATAGTGGCCAATTGTTTGGCAGCTGCTTCAGCTACAAGAAACCTCGCTAACGAATCGTAATGAACGGAATTAGCCAGGCCAAGGCCTCAAACGAACCCACAACAAAGTCATTGGCTCACACTAAATCGAAGCGGATTCGTTTGTCTCCTGTTCCTGATCCTAGCTCCCCCTTCTGCCTATATCCTTGCAGCTAAGCCGTGCGCGACCCGCCAACATTTTTGTGCACTAATTTTGGGTGCACAACGAGCGAAAATTCTTTAGCCAGACAGGGGAATGAGGGGAAGGAGGAGGAGGAGACGGAGGAAGAGCAATTTCGTTAGCATCCTTGGATCCTGGTGCCTGGACAAAGTTGTAATTTTATTTTCGAAATTCGTTTAGTTCTCTGTTTGCACAAGAATCCGTTATTTTCTTTGTACCAGACTAACACACACACACACCAACACACACATATATATGTATGTAGTGTGTACATCCAAATGAAGTTGAAAAGTTTTTTAGTTTGGGGCCGCGTTCGTTTAGTTTGGCCATGCGTAGCATGAGATCCCAAACTAGCAGATACAATGGACACGGGGTGTTGTCTCAACCGCCGTTGCCCCTTCATCCTCCTCCTCCTCCCCTTCCCCCTCCCAACGTTCCCTGCTGTCATGTCATCATGTTGATGAAGCAACCGGATGATGAATGGACGTGCGCCACAGTGGAGCTTCAATTGATGCAATCAGCGTAAAGTGACAGTTGCTACTTTTTTTCTCTCTCTTTTTTTAGCCATACCCAGTCTCTTCCTCTTGCTGCTGCGGCTCTATGTCGCGGGTGTCAGCTGTCAGTTTTTGTTGTTCTTGTTGCGCTTGTTACTCAGTTTTTTTATAGTATTTGCCGTGTCTTGGTTAGTTGCTGGGGCAAGAAAAAGCAAAACTTTAACTGGTTGTCAAATACGGTCAGGATGCAAAGGAATATTTAACAACATTTGTGTTTTGTTCTAGCAAAAATGCAACTTACAAATATCATTTAATGGACACATCAAACAAATTTTAAAGACATATTATGTATTTCATGCATACCTGTAAAATAATGATTAGTAATCATAATCATTAGTAATTAGATTATTTTTGTTTAAAAGTCGAACTAATGATTAAACTACGATTATTTTCGGTTTTGCCCAATTATTTAATGATTACGATTACAACAAATCAAAAATAATCTAAAATTATTACAAATTTTTAAAAATCATCAGAAAATATCAAAAATAATCTTTTTGAGTATTCGGGTTATTTTTGATTTTTTCCTGATTATTTCTGATTATATTTGATTAATTCTGATTATTTATGACTATTTAGTAAAAATTAAAATATTTTAAATTATTTTTAATCCGAAATAATCAGAAAGACTATTTTTGATTATTTTTGATTTTTTTCTGATTATTTTTGAACAATTGTAATAATTTTAGATTATTTTTGATTTTTTGTAATCGTAATCATTAAATAATTGGGCAAAACCGAAAATAATCGCAGTTTAATCATTAGTTCGACTTTTAAACAAAAATAATCTAATTACTAATGATCAAAAATCTTTCAACAGTGAATTATATAGTTACTACGATTATTTCCAAAAATAATCAAATTGATTAGCAATTCTAATCGAAATTTAACATATAAGATTTCATGACACGTCTAGTGACGATATTTTATTTTTCCTTTTAGTTTTAATTGATTGTCTGAGAATGTGGTGGAAAAATGTTTATTGTGGTCTAAGAAATTTTTATTTGCTTTACTAAATACTTATACTAAATACTTTAATACTTTCTTTATGATATTTTACAATTATATGCTGCAATTGTTAATGAAGTTTTCGTTTTGCACAACATTTTTAAATCCACTTCATTTATTTTAAAATCACAGCAACTAAATCTCTCAATTGATTCTATTTAATTTACTATTATTGTTATACACATGAAGAGCAAAAAAAAGCAAAATCTATAACGAATCACTCGAAATTTCCAATCAAGTGACCATTCAACTATCTCGAATATCAGTGCTCTCGATTATCAATGAGCCGAATGTAGCAAAACAATTTCAGAGTAGTATTATAGATAAATTCGAATATGATTGCTTCGATTTGGGCTTTAAAACCTATTTGCCACAACAAATACAACAAAAAATATCCGTCTTTGGGCTCTCTCTGGCTATCTGCAATTCGACAAATTTTGTTGCCCTGTTGCAAAATAAACTTTACAGAGATATGCGCAAATAGAAATTGGATTTTGGTCAAACAAGCTGGACACCCATGTCAGCAGCAGGAGTACCACCAATGGGCAACAACAACTACAACAACAACAATAAAAATGAAGAAATGAAGAAAGGAAAAATTGAAATTAAGTTGCCACAAAGAAGCAAAACTAAAAAGATGCGAAGCAGTCGGCCGAATAAATGTACGAAATCAGCATAATGTAATGGAAACAATTTTTATGACAACGAACGGGGAGAGCAGTTTCTTATGGTACAGGAACTGCTATTGGGCAGTGTCTCCTGGCCACTCACTACTTCTGACCAATGTCAGACCCTAAAGCTGACAAATTAGCATTTTTTTCCATTTCATTCGAACGCCCCGGCGTCCAACTAAATATTTGCCCTGGCGACCACAGCAGCAGCAGCAGCACAAAAAGTGCCTGCTAAAATAGTTGAGTTGAGTTGAGTTGAGTTATTTTTGCAGCTGACCTAATTTTATAATGGAAAACTTGCGATAAGTTGGCAAAAAAAAAAGCCAGAAAGGAGATACGAAAAATCCCCTCAAGGATGATGGAGACGACATCGTTGGCGCTTCAGGCAGATAAATAGCTTGGCCCCAATTCCCCTTTTCCCTTGAACCTGGCGGCCATTTGGCTTTTTTTTTTCCATTGGAGTATATCCTAACGTTGGTTACTATAACTACGTGATGGAATATGTAATGCCCAGTAAATTTCAAAAATTAAACTTTTTTATCGTTCGCAATTCTCATTTTTTTAATCTAATGCAGTGGTGGGCACGCAGTGGCTCCGGGAGCAGCGGCTGCTCCCAACTTAGGTAGACTCTAATAGGGTTGTTGTTGTTAATGCTGTTGTAGTGCTCCCGAATTCAGATTTTTATAGACTTAACTTCCTCTCTGTAAAATGAAGCTGGGTAACATGTTTTCATCTGATTCTTATTTATTCGGTTTGCTTGGTAGAGTACTCAACATTCGGCATCTAAAAGTGCCCAATTTATTTTCTTGTGTTCTTTTTTTTTTTTTTGGGTGCGCCTTTACATTTCATTTCGCATAGATAGAGATTGAGAGGATGGCAGACAAATAAATCTCTTTTGTGTGGACCTGAATTTAATTTCCACATGCTCATGAATAATTTTCAAATTTCAAATTCAGTAAAACGTGAAGCGTATTTCCTGTCCCCGGCACAATGACAACGACAGTCACAGGCTCAGTCTCAGTCTCAGCTTCGGCCTCGTTCTCAGTTTGAACCTGTTCAGACTCAGCAGGAGGACACATCAAGGCTTTTGGCTCTGAGTCCTTTTGGTCCATTCGCATAAAAAGTTATGTCAGCAAAAGAAATATTGCCCATATTATGGGCAATCCAGCCCAAAGTTACAGCTCACCTAGGCTCTGCTGCTGCATTTTCCCTTCAATTCCCTTCATAGCCCCTTGACCTCTGCACAGATTTTGCTTTTTCCTTTTAAAGTCCTCTTATGACTTATTTGACCTCGGCGCCAAATGAAATCCAAACATTTGAAACCTTTTAAAACACATGGAATTTCTTTTTTTAAAAGCTTTCTTCATCCATAAATTACACTTACTTATCATATACACACATACAAGTACAGAGTGCTCGCATGTTTAATTTTAATGTTTCCCGAAACATACTTATTCAGTTCATTTGAAATTACGTAAAATATGTATCATAATGTATCTCATTTAATTAATACATCTTAATGTTGCAAATGAGCGAAAAATAAGAAAAATGTTGAGTGGAAATAAGCATAAGAATGTCATTAAATATGAGCTGAAACTCCTGATTGTATTGCCTGGATTTTACACTGTAAGAAATAAAAGTAAGCTTTCAATTTAATGATATTTAAATTATTTTCCTTTTAAACTTATTTCTACAGAAATGAAAACAATTGCAAAGTGAGCTAATAAACACGATAATATTATTATGAAAGTAAGATTTAAAGATTGACCATTAAAAATCAAATAAATAGAGAGCTCATAAATAATCTCGCAATTTTTTATAAGCCGCAAATAAACAAGTCACATAAATTATAATAATAATTATTTATTAAAAACGCATACTTAATAAATAGCTGAGTAACTGTAAGTGTCCAGTTTAAGAATAGATCCAAAACTGAGCAAACAATACTCCACTTTGTGGACAAGAGCAAACAATATTACGTATACGTAATAAGTATATAGTGCAATGAGGTGAAATATTTATAAACTGCTGACGTCAACAATCAACTAAAAACCCAAAAACCAGCAGCGGGAACGGAGGAAGAGAAGAAGAGAATGAGGATGAGCCATGGTTACTTCAATGCATTTATTTGGGAATTTCATTTATCAGCGAGCACTTCAGAGCACCAAGTCGGCGAAAGTAGTGGGCACTTTGGTTGTCCCGCTGTCCGATGTGAATCAAGGACCACGCTGCAGCTTATCGTAGCAAATCCTATTGTCGTCATATTGACATAACCGCAGCTTCTCGTAAGTCCTTCCCCCAACAACCCCGCCAGAACTCAACCTCAACATGAAGCCAAGCCCAAACCCAAACCCAAACCCAAGCCCAAACCGCAGAGGAATTGCTCTGGCTTGTCCTTTGTGCTGCTGTCTTTGCGGTCGCTTCTTCTCAATGTAGAAATTCGCAATTGTTGTTGCCGTCGTCGTCGTTGTTGTCGTTGTTGTCGTCGTTGCTATTGTTGTGTATCTTTCGCTTCAGTGGATTAAGTTTCGTACTTGGTACGACTTATCTTTTACACCAACTTGTTTGTAAAATGATGAAATGAATGTGCGGTCAGCAGCTCTTCAACTGCACTATTCTACTATAGCATCTGTGGCGCATCTTCGTCTTCATTTTCTTCATCTTCACCCTTTTCCATCTTCATCTGTGCCTTCGCTCAGCTTTTCGTCAAGTATGCTTCTCTGACTTGCCACACACACACATTCGCAAAACACAACACAACTCAGCACAACATAATACAATACAATACATTGCAATCCTATTTGAGCATCATAACTCACAGTCAGTCACCAGTTAGCGGTTACAAATGCTACAAAATTTATTAAATATGGTTGAGTTCAAGGCGGTTTCCCCTACCTTAACTGCTCGCATATAGTACAGAACACATATTGGTGTGAATATTCCCATGCCCTTGTTTAAATATAAATTATACGTGTTTATAATTACTTAGCTGCTTCTCAAATAATTTTAATATAATATGATTAACCAATTCAGTAGAACAGATGCAAGTATTTTTGTAATAACTCAAATAAGTTCAAGAGAAACGAATCAATAGAAGAAGATTATAGCATATATTTTAAACTCGTAATTCTTAGAAGAATATTCAACCACAATGTATGTTACTGAGAAAATAATTTTTATACCCGTTACTTAAGGCACAAGTAAGGGTATATTGTATTCGCTGAAATGTAGGGAATTTTGCCGGATTTTCCCTAGGGAATTCACTAGGGAATATTGCTGACTTTCCTTAAAAAATTCCCTGGGGAATATTGCTGGATTTTTGCAAGGGAATTTTGCTAGGAAATATTTCTGGATTTTCCCTGGGGAATTACTAGGGAATTAGTTCCCTAAATTTTGCTGGATTTTCCCTAGAGAATTCCCTAGGAAATTTTGCTGGATTTTCCCTATGGAATCTCCTAGGGATTTTTTTATTGCGCTATCATAAGGAAGTTAATAAATATACATGTAAATACAAAAAATATTATGTTGTCAACGTGAAAGACTTTGGAGTCCTTACGGAAGTAAAAGTGTTTTCCCAAAATCAACTTGAGTATTCAAAATGGTTTGGACCTGCTGATGTCCATTGGCCTGATGTGGATTTTTCCATAGGAAATATTGCTGGATATTCCCTAGGGAAATTGCCGGATATTCCTTAGGAAGTTCCCCTAGGAATTGTGTCGGATTTTTCCTAGGGAATTCCCTAGCTTTTTTTTGCCGGATTTTTCTTAGGGAATTTCTTGTTGTGCCTTTATTAGGAAGTTAATAAATACAAAAAAAGTTTTTTTTTAACGCGAAAGACTTTGGACTTTTACTGACGTTAAAGTGTGTACCCTAAATTAAGTGGAGTATTCAAAATGATTTGAACCTGCTGATGTCCATTCGCCTGAAGTGTGTCAGTTTGTCATCCTGCCCCCTTTCCGTGCCCAAGTTCGTGTTTCTCTCCTCCCACAATTGCATATTGTATTTGTGGCCAGCCGCGCACTTTTAAACCGTGGCCAAATGCAAAATGTGCAGCATCATGTTGAGTAACGACACACGCCCGCAGAGCCCCCTGCGCCTCCGCCTGACCCTTGATCCTTGAACAGGACACAGTCCGCAGTCCACAGTCCGCAGTCCACAGTCGCGTCGTAATTAGCAGTGCACAACGTTGCTGGCGATAATTAATGACGTTGGTCACGTTGGTTTCATGTCGATTTCATTTCATGACACGGCCGCAGGCTGTCTTTCCCCCACCTCCACCCATCGTCCTTCGCGTTCGCTGCGACCTGTGCGGTGATTTGTCAAGCGTTCGCATTCAATAAAGCACAAAATAAGCGAAAAAAAATCGGGGAAAAAGAAAAACCTACCACGCCTTTGGCTGCATGTAAATGTACATTAAATTGAATTTCATTTGCTTAAAAAAAGAAAATCCAGAAAAAAAACGAACGAAAAAGAAGAAGAAATATTCTTCCTTTTTTTTATATGCCATGATGCTCTGTTGATTCTCGCTCTGACTGTCTTTCTGCTCCATTTTGTAGTAGCTTCATTAAATGCTGCCCATTTTGAAATTCAATGCAATTTGAACTTTGGCGAGGCTATTGGCAAAATTCGAATAATTGAATAATTTATTACCAAGCCATGATGTTGCCTTTTGGCCAGTCCGTTCTTTCGCTTTGATCCAAGTTTTTCATGGCATCAACTTTACATTTCAATTGGATTATGCAATTTATTATACGTACTGAACACATACACGAACTTAAGACTATAAGTAACTTGACTTGGGTTTCGATCGCCCTTTGACTTCATTTCTAATTTCAAATTTCAACTGCTGTTTACGTATCACTTGAAATGTTGCCCAAAATTTCCACAAATTTCTACAAATTTCTCGGAATTTTGTGGCAGTTTCAATTAGAACTTTTGGTAGTTGATAAGTGCACCATATTTGCCAAAGTTTGTTAACTAATTGAGTAGCCAGTTTCTCCCATTTCCATCCAATATACATACATACATATATCACAATATCCAAAGGGTCGAAAATTAATTAAATCCGTTTCGTTTGTTTGACATTCCCGCGTTCAAACATGATTCAACTGCAAGTTGAATAAACGATTCAATAATGTAAAATATTTGATTCACTTGTGCTCAAATTGTACTCGTATTCCAGTAAATATTTGCATATAATCCAGCTATAGACTCATACTCCCATACACATATCTGAGTCATGAGTAAATATATTTTAGTTGTAAATACTTAAAGCACTCAGCTAAATCCATTTCACATTACACAAATTGCTGGCACTTGAATTACAAACTGACTGAATTAACATCAGCATCAAATTAACTCACATGAAATTTGTGAAAATGGTGAATACACTCATTGATGTTCGAGTATGCGTGGTATATGGAGGCTTCTCAACTTTCACAAATGATGGTAAATTTTACTCAAGTTTCAAATATGTTTCTCTGTAAATAATATGCAGCATCAACTAATAAAATATTCTATCAGGCATGCCACATAAATCTCTTTCACTTGAGTTTCACGTCAATTTCATTTCTCCGTGCCACAGTCTCAATCACCTGCACAATTTTTGGTGAAACGAAATCATCGCTCAATTCACTGGCATCCGATGCCATGAGAATAATGTCACATTTTTGTCCGAATTTTTGAATTTAGAGTTGTCGAGTAACTTTTATTGTTTGCCGCGCCAGTAACTTTTGAATTTTTTTAAGCTATACAATATCAATTATTATATAAGTAAATTGAATTATGTAAATTAAATAAGAAATAAAATAAAAATTTTATATTCTGCAATGATAAACTTAAAAACCTTGCTAAACAAACCCTTGGGAAATTTAATCTGAGAAGGGGCCAACCCTAGCAGCCTATTACGAAAAGGTTGATGAACATGCTTAAAAACCTAAATCACACGAATTTCTGTGGCACGGAGAAATTTTCGAAGTGGAATTGCTTTTTCTGAAATCACTTTCACTAGTGTTTTTTGTGGCATGCCTGTATATCTATGGATTTTATTAAGGTTTTCAGAAGTAATACGATTTAATACGAATTTCGGTATTCATCATAATTATACAAGGCTTAAACAGTAATATGCTTAATTAAAATAAATTAATAATTTTTTGGTCGTTGACAAAAGCTTAAGATAGCTAAGAATAAATGAATTTGTCAAATTAAAACTTCCTTAAATGACAATTTTTTATTTTGGACATTCAAAAATATCGTTATTTTCTGTTAAAATTAAAACAAACTAAAAATTTACTTAAAGTCTTATATTATAGAAATTATTGCCCATAAGCAAATATTTAAATATTTCAAATTGTCAAACATTCAAAATTTTCCAAGTTTTATAATCCATTGGGAAACATGACTTATTTATCAACTGAGCACTACTAGGAGTGCTTTAGAACTGTATTTAAATACTTGTTCTTAACCTTAATTTTTATTAGCTTTCAATGGATTAACTTTCTTTGTGTAGTTTTCTAACACTTCAGCTCTATTGTAGTTTATTTTCTATTACGTTAAGCGACTTGTGTTTGAATAGATTTTTGTTCAGCTGTTTCCTTCTTCATTTTGTTGAGTGGAATGTTTAGCACTTTTTCTTTTGAGCGTCTGTCTATTGAGCTTAACAGATATTTGATTCTTCGACTTGTTTATTGTTGAAAATTGGCTTGCATTCACTCTTCATATTGTATTTGGTTTTTATTCACTTTTTGGTTGTTGTTGTTGTTGTTATTGATTCACTTTTGTTGGTATCAACCACTGCTACAGCTGGTTGAAGGGGACCAAATGCTTTCGAAACTAGACCTGACCCGATGTCAACCAGCTACATACAGCGTTGTAAAATGCTTCCAAAGACCTTATTTTCAATCTCACTACTATCATTATTTGATTATTATTGTTTGCACATTAATTGAATTGAATTGAATTGGCGCATTGTTTGTATTTCATTAAGCATGTTTGTTGCAGCATCAGTTTTCATCAGTTTTTATTAATGCGGCTGTTGTTGCTGTTGCAGTTGCAGCTGTTGTAAGGCGAGGCATAAATCAATTCGCACTAATTACGCTCCATTGTTGCGACACTTGGCAAAAATAATATTA
Source organism: Drosophila recens (assembly GCA_037043495.1). Taxonomy (NCBI): domain Eukaryota; kingdom Metazoa; phylum Arthropoda; class Insecta; order Diptera; family Drosophilidae; genus Drosophila; species Drosophila recens. The sequence goes on along the minus strand of JBAMBJ010003804.1, from coordinate 102,326 downwards.
ATTGAATTAAATGCGCATACATACATATTAGGGTGTCCCTTATTTGGTCAAAGTCAATATTTTTAAACGCATACGGGCTAGTTCTGTTCATTAGGTCCTAAAGCACTCAGAAATAAATTTTTACCTCAATCGGAGTATGATAACCCGTGCCGACTTGGATCGGAAAATTTAAAGATTATATGGGACAAAAAAAATTTTTATTTTTTTTTAATTTTTTATTTTTTTATTTTGTTCATTAGGTCCTAAAGAACTTAAAACCAAGTTTTCACCTTAATTGGAGTACGATAACCCATTCAAATTTGCATCGAAACATGAAAAATCATCGAAAAATGTATAATCAGTGTTAAAATACTGTTTTTCATGTTTCGATGCAAATTTGAATGGGTTATCGTACTCCGATTAAGGTGAAAACTTGGTTTTAAGTTCTTTAGGACCTAATGAACAAAATAAAAAAATAAAAAATTAAAAAAAAATAAAAATTTTTTTGTCCCATATAATCTTTAAATTTTTCGATCCAAGTCGGCACGGGTTATCATACTCCGATTGAGGTAAAAATTTATTTCTGAGTGCTTTAGGACCTAATGAACAGAACTAGCCCGTATGCGTTTAATAAGACTTTGACAAATAAGGGACACCCTAATACATATACACTATATACCAAATCAATATATTATCGTTGCAGTAAATCAAATCAAACAATGCCCAAAACGGCAAACAGAATTTGATACATTTTCCATGGCCAGCCCCAAAAAGTAGGCTTCAGATATTGTCAGTCGGCTGAAATACGCAATTTATACTCTATACATTACATGTTTATTTTTAGAAATTACTTGCAATAATTGATAGTTAATACCTAGAAACATTTTGTATACAAAACAAGCGTAATCCAATCAGTATCATCATTTTAAAAGATTTCCAGTATAGCGTTAAAAAAAATACTTAAAGCTGCACAAAATAAAAATCAAATGAGTAAAATTAAGTGATATTTTTCACTAAATTAAACTTATTTTGATTACTATTTTTTTTTTTTTTTATTTATTTTAAAAATTTCTGGAGAAATCTCAAATGAAGTTCATTTAAATAATTATCATTTAAGCTAAATGTTTTTTTATTAATACTGTAAAAATAATACCAAAGAGTCTGTCAGTTGCGACTTGCTGCAATTTCTTACAAATTAAAGTATTTTGTTGATATTAATTAGTTAGCTTTTAAAGTTTGTCATGACCGACCACATGTAGTCACACCTCACGCTTCCAACTGCACTCACACACATCTCTTCCTCATTTCTCCCATTACACTCATATACACGCACACACACACACATACTATTAAACATGCCATTGTTGTAGCTGTTGTTGTTGTTGTTCATATGAGCCACATTAGCTTCATTTGTTCTATTGTTTTGATTATGATTTACAATGCCCAATGCGTTGCTTTTGTCTGCTGTTGTCTGCCTTTTGCTGAATGAGCTTGTGGCCGTGGGTGTGCGTGTGTGGGTATGTGTGTGTGTGTGAGTGTGTTACAAAGCAAAATACATTTGCATGTGGAATGTGGCCACTCTACACAATAAATTTCATTTAAACTGTGTGCTAAAAGTTGAGTTTTGGTTTTAATTTTCTTTTTGTTTTTGTCAGAATTAGCCAGCTTGTGGAGCATTGTTATTAACACTCATTAGGCCTAGGCCACAACTGTACTACTCGTATTCCCAGTCTGGTAATTAGATTTTGTATTTTGCATAAAATGTTGTCTACATAATAGGGTAAAATTTTAGTGCCAGCAAATCGATGAAATCATATTGAATTTATAATTTCAACAATTAAAATTGTGATCTCGTTGAATTTTTATCTAGTTTCAAATTGTTATCTGTATTATTTGAAAGTTAGAGTTCTCAAATAAAACTACTTATTACTTCTTAGTCCAGTATTAGCTATGAATAATATTTACTATTACTTAAATTTATAATAAAATCATTTTATAAAACAAATTGTTTCGATTTAAAAGGAAAGTTTGTTTTAATTTGGGCCAATTAATAAAAACTATAAAATTTAGACTAGAATAAAAATATGCCATTAAGTAATTTAGAATGTTATTGTGCATTTTCAAGGCATTGACTTTTTTTGATCAATGGCATCCGTATTTTGACGTACGCTTGCCATCTTGTCGTCAGGTGTCGTCCGGTGTTGTTTCTCAGAAGAGTCTCCCACCTGGATAGTTTTCGCATGCGATTTGCCTTGTTCTTTGGGAAAGAAATGTTCCTCCAGCTGACGGACACCGGTTGGGGTGCTCAGATCGTATGCAAATTTGAGATACTTATCGAAAAATACTTTGGTATTGTGACTTTGGTTCTTGGTGCGTATCTGTCGCTGTGAAGTCTCTGGTTTCTCCGGTTTCTCTGGTGATTTCGACTCTTTCAGTTGTTTGCTGACCAAAATGGTTTCGACAACAGCCGAGCGCAGGTCCTTCGTCCTGGACACGCTGACGTCTAGCTTCACTTTGCGCGAGTGTCGAGCATGTTGAGGTTGTGGTTCCATATGCGGCTTCTCCATTACCATGTGACGTTCATTGCTTGAGGCATTGGCCATAGCCGGACGCACTGGCTCGACGACTTCAACACGTTTCGTGGACTGTTTTGTATTTATCTTCAATATCTGTGGCTTCAATTTCTTTTCCTTATCCTTGCTAGCGTCCTTGCCACTGGCGCTTATGACCACCGGCTGATGATAGGATCGTGCCAACGTTGACATCTCCAGCTTCAGCGACTTATGCGAGATTCGTGAGTTGGTGGCATTACTTGGCTTACGGGTTGGTGCATTGCTGGCCATGTCTGTGTGGGGCGTCTGGATGCGGGAAGATCGGATAAATTGATTTTTAGAAATACGAGTCGAAAGGGAACAACGCAAAACAAAACGAAAAGAGATTTGAATGAAAGCTTTCAAAATTGTTTATGCCCGAAAAATAAAATATACTACTACTACTATGATAAAAGTAATTTTGCGCTGACTGACATAATATTTACAAAATATTTTAAATGTATACTTAACATTAAGTAAGTAAATTAATATATATTTTTAATTTTAAAATTATTTAAACATAGAAAATATTTTTACTATAAATCTAAATTTTTTTTTAGTATTTATCTAGAACTTTTAAGTTTGTTGGCAAAAGTTGAAATTGGATTTGCTTCAGGACAAAATTGAATTCTAGACAAAAACGTACGAGAAGACAATTTTTTTCTGTGAACGTGCAAATTTATAGCTTTATCATGTACGTGTTAAGGTACATACATATATACGAGAATATATCTGATAAATTGTCTGTTGCCTGCCATTTACTCAAGTTTAATTTGCCTGTCATTTTACTTGGCTCGAACGTGTGCGGAGAAGGAGAAGGGGAAAATGGGAAAAAGGAGATGGAGGTCTAAGCTGACATTTGCCAAATGCCAGCTGCCAGTTATACAAGAATGCTACGAAATCCAACTCCCAGTTTTGGGCGGGGGGTGAAAACGCGTCTTGGCCAAGTTTGCCAAGCTGCGCACAATTTGTGAAATGTAAGCGAAAAAACATCAACTTGCACAGGTCGCCAACGAACGAAGGGGATGATTAAGGGGTTTATATTTTTTCTCTTTTTTTTGGGTTTTAGGTGTATACAGATATAGCAGATATACAGCTTGACCGAAATGAAACTAATTACGGGGACGACTTTACACGCAGATAAGACTTAAATCACCAAAGCGAAATGAAATTTTGGCTTTTGCTTTTTTCCCAAAGGGTTTGAGGGGAGAAGAGCCAGATTAAAATGGAATGAAATTATGTGAACTGCGGAAGATACTCTATGTCTGAATAATTACTACTATTGACAGTTTTTAAGCGACTTAAACCATTTTTTTTAATTTAAGGATAAACCAAATAAAAAAATGCAAAAAATAAAGCAGGCATAATTTCTCGCATTGTGTTTTAAATATCGTTAGAATTATAATAAACTTAGGACCGTTTTTTCAATGTATGTAAATATGCATAAATTTTATTTAACAAAAAATTTCAAATTAGACGTTAATTTCTATACATTTTATGTCAAATTCTCTTTACAATACTTATCAAACACCTTCTTTCCTAAAAATTATTTCCATTTCTTGATAGTATCATATACTTCTGTTCTGTTCACAGGGTATACAAATTAGGCTCGAACGGCAGCCACGAAGAATGCAAAGTGTAATGTATATAACATCATTAGGCGGCAGCAGCCACAGCTAAGTGTGAAAGCCAAAAACGCGACCATGAAACGGGTTAATTACGCTACAAACAATAAATTACTTGCCTTACGGAAATGCACAAGAAAAGTCAAGAAAAAATAAAAACAAAAATACCCACAAAAGGCTCAGAAATTAGTGTACAGAAAAGAGAAGTGGAAAGGGGGCGTGGCATTTCTCTAATGTTCATGCATGCGACCCTAATCAGCTTAGAGGACGAGAGATGATTAAATTTTTGGCCTTTGAGTGAAATTGAAAGCGCGTGCGACACGTTGGACGATGGCAGCCATTGAAAGCGCATTACGTATACGCCATGTGTTGCATTAGCTGTCGACGTGCGCTCCGTCGTCTTTCACAAACCTTTTAACATTTCGTAAAATTACGTATTTCACAAACGCTTGTCCAAAAACTTTTGCACATTTTCTCTCTCTGTGTGTTTGTGTTTTTTTTGGGGAATATCTTTTACTTTTTTTTTTTTTTTCGTCGTTTTTCTTTGCTTCGTCTTTCATTTGGCTGTCAGTTTTGTAAGCTGTTCCCTTGTCGTTGTGGAATTCTCTTCTCTGCCTGTTTTTTTCTTTTTCTTTTTGGCTTAGTTGTTTTCACTTAATTTCATTTTGGCTTGCTTTTGTTTTTCTGCTGGCTCAGCTCATCATGCTACAAAAGGAATTTTTTAATTATAAAATGTGTTTATCCTGAATTAATTGTTATTTTTCTGCCCGGCAGCAGAAAGATAGAACGAAAATCCAACAACATCCCATAAAATTTAGTCTGCTATCTTCATGAAGAACTCTCTGACAAATTGTGTACATTTTTAGCTTGACTTTTTGAGTTGTTTTTGCAAATGGAGCTACCACTTGACCTGGGGACTGAATGATATGGGATTGGGAAATTAAAGTAAAATTCGGACAACAGCAGGAACTTTAATATGAATTTAGTCAAAGTTATTTATAAAGTTAGCTAGTTTTAGTCCACGTCACTTTTGATGTATTATCATTTTTATATTTAAAAATAATATATTTATTTTTCAAGAGATTTTGCTTCCTTAAATTTTAAATTTTTAAAATGTTCTTTATAATCTCATATATATTTATTTTTTTTTTTTTAAATGCAGCTTTGCTTTCTTTTAAACATTTTCTTTTTTATTTTTGCTAACCACTTTTATTCATTATTTCTTTATTGTACTGCAGTTGTCTTTACAATTTTCGCCAGCAAAAGTTTTCTCTATTGAGTATTTAGTATTGTTAGCTTTTTTGTTGAATAATTTAATAATGACTAGCTGTTATACCAAAAAACTTAATGGATAAGCATGTTTTTAAGTGTAGTTCACTATGAATAGGAACCGTAGAGACTGAAATCTCTTAAATTATTTAATAAAACACTTTAAGTCTGCTCGACCCGAGGCAACTTGCAGCCTGTTGCGAATTGTTGGGTAAACAGCAACAACAGAGAAAGAGAGAGAGATATATAGAGAGAGAGAGAGAGATATAGAGGAGGACTGTGTGCAAGTGCTCCACTTCGGTGCCATTGTGAGTGACACTTCTTTGCCTTTTATTTTGCAACTGCTGCCGCTGCTGTGTAGACAATTCAAGCACTTGCCCCATGTGTGTGAGTGTCGAAAATAACTGTATATGGTTGCAAGTAACCAGCTGCCAGCTGCTAGTTGCAAGTTGCCCGCTGCCAGTTGGCAGTTGTTATGCTGCGCTTTTCAACACGGCGCGTTGTGCCTTCCTCTCCAAGACATTAATGTCAACAACTGTTTGTGCCTTGTCCGGGCTGTGAACTCGTCCTCGTCCTCGGAATAAAGAAGAGAATCGCTTGACTTTAATGCCAGCTCGACTGGCAGTCAATTTAAATTGGTAAACGACTCGAATTGTTGTCCAAAAATATAAATTGCAACATAAATTATACGCACTGTGGTGCGGGGAGGAAAGCGGATTGAAGGGATATATAGTAAGCACATATGTATGTGCTTAAGCGGAAATCATGTACAAAATAACCCCAAAAATGTACAAACTGCAAATCTACCTAAACTCACACATATGTATGGTATGTGCTTGTGTGTGTGTGTGTATACAAAATGGCTGCCCTCAGCTGCAGTCGCCATTGCCGCCATTCGTTGCCGTTAACATTTCCGCTTTATTTGTCTGTCTGCCCTTTGCACTTTATCTATCTTTCTCTCTGTTTCTGTCTCTGTCTCCGTTTCGCATGCTATCTCTCTGTCTGTCTCTTCGTCTGTCTGTCTGTCCGTTTCTCTATCTGTCTGCCTGTTTGTTGGTTGTTTGTTACCTACATTCAGCTTGCCTTTTCCCCCCCTCAACTCTCAACTCTTTTGTGCACTTTTAGTTTTATCTATCCGCTTCCCTTTGTGGTTGTTGTTTTCTAATGTTTTAAATATAAACTCAAATAACGTCGAAAATAATACATAAATCACCGCAAATATCGCGTTGAATTTCTTTTCAATCTACACAGCTTGAAATTCTATTTTTTTTCTTTCTCTCTTCTCTTTTTCGCCCTGAACACAATCGTAAACAATTCTGTTTGCCGTTCTGATTTTAAGCCATAAATTATTGCACATACACCCCCCACCCCTCCACCAGCCATTGCCCCCTTCACACTAAACAAGTTTTTATCTATTAATTTGATAGCTCGTGAATTGTTGTTGGGGGAGGGAAAAAGGGAAAATGAAAAGAAAAGCCACATGAGCCATTTGATGCGATTTGTTAGAGCTTAAGCATTGAAAAGCTGGGAAAAACTATTTCAGATATGAGTTAAGTTCTGTTGACTTGGGAAACTTGAATTGTTGCTGGGGTAGGGAAATGTGTATCCAAAGTACTTTCCATGCAAAGAACTTGTCTTAAGCGATAACGTACTTAAAGATGACATAACTTAAACAGGCTTCAAACAGATTAAGTGCTTAAGACTAACAAATTGTAAGTAAGAGCAATAGTTGGGATTAGTAAACTTTTGCGATTTTGTTTATGTTCTTAGTAAATGTCAATTAAAAGAATTTCACAAAAAATTTCTTAATTAAATAAAATAAATTATATAAAAATTAATATTAATGTTGTAAGCGTAGTCATAACAATAATAATAACAATGTTGTAAAATATTGGATAAAAAAGGAAAAAAAGTAGTCTAATTAAAACAAAGAATTTTAATAATTTAAATAAAAAACAGAGATAAATTAACCTTATTAATACAAGGAAATAGAGAAAAATATAATAATTTAAGTAACTCACTAATAGCTTAGCAAAATTGGAAATAAAATATTATTAGCCATAATTGATTTTACAGAAACTCTAAAAATAATTAATAATTAATAATAATATTGAAATGAATATTGAAAATATTAAATGGGATAAAAATATTTAATGAAATTATGGATAATTTATTTTTTTTCAAATAAAGAATGAACGAAAAATGAATTAAATTAAATTGTTAAAATTTTAATTAGGATATTAATAACCCTAATTAAATTCTACATGAATTAACCACAAACTCTAAACTTTGTCGATTCCTATTAAGTCAGAATATGGTACTAAATGATTTAATAACATAATTTCTGACTATGTTAACGCATATTGGAAATAATAAAATAAGAAATAAATTAACCTAATTAATACAAACAAATAACGAAAAATATAATAATTTAATATACTCTTTAGCAGCTTAGCAAAATTTAAAATAAAATATTATTAGCCTTAATTGATTCTACAGAAATTCTTAAAATAATTAATATTAATACTGAAAATATTAAAAGGGGAAAAAATATTAAATAAAATCCAGAATAAAATTTAAAAAAATTATTTTTTTTTCAAATAAAAAATGAACGAATAATAAATCAAATTAAATTGTAAAAATTTAAATTACAATATTAATAGCCCCAATTTAATTCTACATAAATGAACTTTAGACTTTTCATAGCTTTGTCAATTCAAATTAAGTCAGAATATGGTGCTAAATGATTTAATAACATAATTTCTGAATATGTTAACGCATAACACAGCGACAGCATTCAGCTGGCCAGCAATCTACGTATTAGCCTAGTAATATACCAATTACCTGACCGAGTTGGGGGGAAAGGGAGCAGCAGCAACTGGTCTGGATTGACAGTTAAATTTCCCGTTAGCCGGCAACGTGGCAAGTGCGAGGCGATCAATCAAATCACATGCAAATTGTGGCAAGCAAGGACTCGACTCGACTCGACTTGACTCGGGAAATCGACTGCTCGTCCTTGTCCTCGTCCTTGTCCCTTGTTGCTGCGGCAGTTGAAGTTGCAGGTGCTGCTCCACAGCCTGCTGTTGCGCATATTGAAATGTGATTTTGGTCATATTTTGTATGGCGGACACGAGGCACGTAGTCATAGATGGATAGAGCGAGACAGGCAGAGACTGAGAGAGAGAGTGAGTGAGACAGGGAGACGGAGTGTGTTCTCGCACGCGACACGAAACAGTTAATTAAATGATGAAAGCATTGACGTGTCGCCAGCAGCTAAAGGAGCGGAGATCCTGGACAGGCTGAACAGTGAACAGTGAACATGCTGAACAGGTGGACACTTGGACAGGTTGGACAGGTTGGAGATGTGGAGAGTGCAACTAACCGAGTGTGCAGCAAAGTTGAACACAAACTAAGCTAAAAGTTGTGCTGACAGCGAGACAGCAAGACAGCAAGACAGACAGACAGTCCCCAGACACACAGGACACAGATGGAGTTCTGGCTGAGTTGCCTCCGTTCGGAGTTTATAATGCATGGAGTGTTGCAAGTTGCTGGGGCACGCACGCTTCAGTTGCATGTCACACGCCGCTTGATTGGTTGCCTGATTCGACGTTGCCTGCTGGGAGGCACTGTCGTCCATTTCTCCCGGCAGCTCTGCCCTCCCTTGCGGTCTTCCAGTTGGCCAAGCTACGACTCCCTTTCTCTGTCTACTCTCTCTCACTCTCTCCTTCTCCCTCTCTCTCTCTGTGTGTGCATTTTAATTTTCATTTCATTTCCTTTGGCTGTGACTGTGGCTTCTCGACCAAGTGACAACTTTGTGCAGTCAGCTGGCCATTTGTTGATTTGATTGATGGCCAACGCCTCGAGACTTGCCAACTCGCAATTGCCAACTGTCAACTGCCAACTGTCAACAACAACAACTGCATTTTACAACAACAAATAACTAGTTTCAATCTATTGACATTTCAATGCAGTCCTGTTGTTGCTGTTGTTGTTGCTGTTGTTCGTGCTTTGCTAATGAACTTACATAAATGAAGCCATTAACAAGTTTAGCATGTGGCCACGTGTATTCCCACTTGTCAGCCCCCCTCCCTGCCCTACCTTTCCCCTGCCCCTTCCTCTTGTTGATGTTAAGTTCGCCATAACAAATTTCCATGTTGTAAATGTTGTTGTTTCTCCTGTTCAACTTACATTTTCCACTGACCAGCTGATCCTTGGACTACCTGAGGCAGCAGAGAGGGGAAAAGGGAGAAGAGGAGGAGCTGTGTTCTCGTTTTTCACTGGGGAAACTTGTGTAAATGCTGCTAATTAGCAAAGTTCATAAATTTGAGCAGATTTTACCATATTAAGTGCAATACAAAAAGTTCACCTGTGGCGATTCATATGGTAAATATTGTTTCCGGTTTTAAATAGCACGCATACGCCACGTTGTACGCTGCACTCCCAAATAGCTGCAAATAAAAGAGAAGAAAAAGTTTATTATTTGAGCATTAATTTAGTTGGATGTTTTAAGGCTTTAAAGCATAGTTTAATTTACATTTTTATGACTAGGTTATAATTATTTTGAATTGTTTTTTAAGTTATGCATAAAATGAAGAGGCTTTTCAAGGACTTTTGTATTAAATAGGCCTTGGTTCTTTATGGTTCTTGGTTAAATATTAAAATTCCTAGCTCGAAGGGTAGTTTTTATTATTTATTTTAAAAATGAGATCATAAGTTTATTTCAGTTTAAGAACCCAATTAAATGGCTTTTGAGGCATAGAAAAGGGTTGAAAAGCTACTAAACATTATAATTTAGCTTAAACTATTGATAAAATTCTGTTTTGTTTTAGTTATAAAATCAACAAAATGCTAAAATCTAATAATTGAAGAGTTCTCTAAACACTCAGAACAACATGGCGTACATTAAAATCTCAAAATAACTCATACACATCCCAACTTTTCCCATTTGCAAGCTCTCTCTCCCAGTTGATAATACTCGAACAACACTTCACACAAAGCTCCTAAATTTTGCAGTCCACGTCCAGTGTCCAAGAGAGCAGCAAACACTACAAAAGTTTATCCAACAAAACGTTTGCTTATCTTGCACTCATCTTTATCAACTTGAGTCCATACACACACACACACACACACACACATGTGAAGTGTACTTTACCCACTGGGAAAAACTCACTCGACACTCGAACAAACAGTCGATAATTTTTGGCTAACTGAATTTGACCAAAGCGACAAGCCAAAGAAAACAACTTGGGAGCCAAATAAAGAAAAACATGCAAACAAATAAATTCATTGAAAGTGGAGTGTAGCCATTGATAATCGCACACAGCTGTGGATGGATCAATGTCAGAGCCATTACGGTCACTTAAATAACAAAAAGAGAGAAAGGAAAGAGAAAGGGAGAGATGGAGAGGGAGGTTGAGAGAGAGAGCTAAGCAAACAGTTAGTTAAAACAACGAAGACAATCATGAGGCTGCGTTAGAACTTTGCATTTTACACTTAGCCGGTCTTAAATACCCTGTAAGAAAGGCTGAAGAGGGTATGTCAAACGCATATATGTATATTAGGGTGTCCCTTATTTGGTCAAAGTCAATATTTTTAAACGCATGCGGGCTAGTTCTGTTCATTAGGTCCTAAAGCACTCAGAAATAAATTTTTACCTCAATCGGAGTATGATAACCCGTGCCGACTTGGATCGGAAAATTTAAAGATTATATGGGACAAAAAAATTTTTTTTTATTTTTTAATTTTTTATTTTTTTATTTTGTTTATCAGGTCCTAAAGAACTCAAAACCAAGTTTTCACCTTAATCGGAGTACGATAACCCATTCAAATTTGCATCGAAACATGAAAAATCATCGAAAAATGTATAATCAGTGTTAAAATACTGTTTTTTCATGTTTCGATGCAAATTTGAATGGGTTATCGTACTCCGATTAAGGTAAAAACTTGGTTTTGAGTTCTTTAGGACCTGATAAACAAAATAAAAAAATAAAAAATTAAAAAAATAAAAAAAAGTTTTTTTTTGTCCCATATAATCTTTAAATTTTCCGATCCAAGTCGGCACGGGTTATCATACTCCGATTGAGGTAAAAATTTATTTCTGAGTGCTTTAGGACCTAATGAACAGAACTAGCCCGTATGCGTTTAAAAATATTGACTTTGACCAAATAAGGAACACCCTAATGTATATAGTGCTGGAAGAGAAGAGACAGAAAAAAGGTAAAATGACAGAAGAGAGCCATATACACAATATTTAAGGAAAATACAACAAAGTTTCAACTTAACTTTTATTACTGATACCCTAGAAAAACGATTCATTTTTAGCAAATCCTGTGCAAAAATAGGAAAAAAAGGAAGACAAGAGACCATAAGGAAGAGAGAGTTAGTGAGAGAGTTAAACAATTTAACAGGCAAGAAAATTTTAAGGAATTTCAATACTCTTTAGGCATGATATAAAATTATGATATACAAATTTAAAAATATATAAATGATTTATATACATTTAATCATAATCATTTAATGATTTATACACATTTAATCATATTTTTGGGTGCCACAAAAATGACTTACATTTGTATGAAATTTAAGTGAAATTCAAGCGAAAGCGATTTCTCTGACACCCCTGTATATTTTTAAATCATACCTACATAATATAAGGGGTGCCACAATTTTGAATTTTACTTAAATTTTATACAAACGTAAGTGAAATTCAAGCGAAAGCGATTTTTGTGGCACCCCTGATATATGATTAGATGTATATAAATGCTAATGTTATAAAAATCTTAAATATATGTCGGTATCTATATAGGGTATCTGCCTGTTAGGCATGCTCGACTATTTGCCATTAGAGTTGTTTGAGTTGTTGACAGCTCATAACAAAGTGCAACCGCTGACAGGGTGACTGACAAGTGCATTTTTCATGCGACTTCTGTTTTTTGCATTTTCACATAAACAAGATGTGGGCCAGGGGATGAGCGGATGAGACAGGAAGTCGCTGCTCTTCCCCAGAGGCAGAGCAAATGGGGCTGGGAACAAGACAAAATAAATCATGAACAGACACCAACAAATGCTGCAAAAACTGCAAGCGAAATGTGTGAAAAACGTTTAGAGCTGCTAGCAAATGGGCCAATAGGGAGGGGAGTAAGGGATATTTTGGGAAGGAAATGTTTGCCACAGCCGCCGCAGAGACAGACAGAGAGAGAGAGAGAGAGAGTCTGAGAGAGACAGAGAGTGGGAGAAAGAGAAGCAGCAACAGCAGAGCAACGACATGGCCAAAAATACTATGCGGTTGAGTTTTTCAACAGTTTTCCTCAATTTTTGGCTAGTTTTTCCTTTGGCCCTTTTTCCTTTTCCTATTTTCGTTTTTTCTGTTTTTGGCGTGGTAACAACCGCGCGAGTTAAACTTCCGGCGTAAGTGTTCTTTGGGATTTTAGGACTGAAATTGGTCGAAGCGCGTGCTAAAATGGCTTTAAAAGGCCATCAAATGAAAGCTGAAACGTAAAATCTGCAATTGCTGACGTTACTTGCAGCAACAACAACTACACAAACCAGCAACAACAACAACAGCAACAGCAACTGCTTTTAAGCTTTCGAGCCATGTCTAGGCCTGTGGCTAAGTTGAAAGTGCTGCAAGTTGTACGAGTTGTTGTTGTTGGCGTTGTTGTTGTTGATTTGCAGTAACTTTTGCAGCAAGTTGCAAGTTTGCTGCGCCAGCTGCCGCAGTTTGTCGGCGCAAATTGCCAGTCACTCTGCGGAGCGATAAGCAACGATAGCAACTAAATTGAAAACTGCTTTTGCGAAGGCAATAGATTTGCCAACTTGCCACACCAGACACGACTCGGAGTCGTCTCCCTCTCCTTCTCCCTCTTCGTCTCCGAGTTTAAGACTAAACTGAAATGCTCGTTACGTTTTCGTCCAAATGATTTCAGTTCCATTTGGCTTTCGTCCTTCTGTTATTTTCGCTTTTGCCTCGGCACATTTCCTGCACGCCAGGATGTCTGGCCAAATTCAGGTCGAATGTGGTCGACCTCTTCCTTCTCCTCCTCCTCACGAGACGAGCTTATTCATTTATAATACTCTTTATGCTCCACTGGGTATTTTATTTAATTTTCTGTACATTTTCTGTATATTTTTATTTATTTTTGCAATATAAAGGTAGACTTGAAAGTGAAGGAAATGATTTTTTTTAGTCTTGAAATGAGATGTTATGATCTAATTAGTTGACCAGAAGTGCACTGTTAAGGAAATCTAGTTTTTAATGAATGCGGATGGCTGAATTTCTGCAGATCTATACCAGAAATAAGTCGTTAAATTACTTTTTCCTGTCATATATTTACTTTGTAATTATTAGAAAGGTTTTCTTCAATATATAATTATATATATATAAAATAATTATATAATTATCAATTTAAATGAATACTCAAAAATGTACGAGCATGTCAAATAAAATTCGATCACAAAAGCTTAAATATTTTGAAGAATTCACAAAATTTGTTTGAAAATTTTGCTTTCCATTTGAAAATTACAATGTAATTTTACATCTAATAAGAATTTATTTTTTTGTAGAGATTTTCTAATCCTCAAATTTTGGATTTTGTTTTCTTTACTAGGTGGGGTGAAAAGTAACCTCTTTGACCAGGAAAATGCGCTGCAATCACAAAAAAAATTGTGGTACCTTCTTGTCCATTCATTAGGCAGACATATTAAATTTCAGCGCAATACAGACATTTGTTTTTTTTTTTTGAGAGCCGACTTTTTTTGACGTGTTTGGCATCATTTTGGAGAATTTAGTAAATTTGTTTGAAAATGTAATTAATTTTGCTTTTAATTTAAAAATAACAATGTAATTTTACATCTAATACCAATTTATATTTTTCTTGAAATTTTCTTATTTGGATATTATTTTCTTTATTATCACATTTGTGTCGGCTCTCTGCGTGATTTGACTCTGTTTCATTTCGTTAAGTCCTTGGCCAAAAAGTCGAATGCTTTGCTTTTTTCGACTATTGTGATTATTGTGGCTCGTTGCGCTTTTTTGTGTTGTCTTGGTTGTTGTGGTGCGTGTTGTGGTGTGCTTCGCATTGGCTTTAGATTTGGTATGAATGTCAGCAAATTGTGGTTGTTGTTGTTGTTGTTATTACTGTTGCTGTTGGCCATTGCCCATTGACCGCTTCACACTGTGTGTGTGAGAGGGCTTTTATTGTGCTCATATTGGCCATGACGAGGACGTGCCACTAACTTGATTGCCATTTCAATTGACCGCAATTTTAGAATGCCTTTGCCTTTGCCCCCGTGACTTTGTCTCTCTCGCTCTCTGTCTCTTCTCTCTCTCCTTCATCGGTCTATCCCTTACGTTGCTCTTGGCCATGACAGTCAGTGACTACTGTCGCCCTTTGTATCACAACGGCCTTTTGTTAGCTTCCGCATCATTACAGACTTTGCTTTTGGCCATTTTGTTGCCGGCTTTTACTTCTGTTCCTCGCTTTGCTGCCCTTTTGCTGCTGCTCTCGTTATGCGGCTGGGAATGCGGCTAATCTGTCCGCTCATTGAATGACCAACGAGTCCGTCGATTTCCAGCCAAGCGGAAGCTCCTCCACATCTGCCGGATGCATCGATAACCATTTCCTAGACACACACACTCTGTTCTCTACTTTTACTCAATGGAATTGATTTTTCTTTTTTTGCCTCGGTTAATCTGGAATTTCAATTAGCGTTCGTTTGCCTCGACTTTTTGGCATTTTTCTTTTAGTTCTGCTCTCTACGTTGTTGGTCACTTTAATTGCTAGAAAAATCAATAAACTGACTATAGCATTTTTTTTTTGTTTTTTATGTTTTAGTGAATTGCGGGAAATTCTTTTTAAGTGTTTTATGCGCAATCTGATAAAGTTCTGGACACGCCCTCGCCTCATTTGCAACCGCATGAAAACAATGAAATGCAATCGCTGCCCGTTGCACTTTGAGTCTCCTTTTTTTTGTTATTCCTCCTCGTCCTGCGCGACTTTGACTTGGCTCGTAATTTAATGGATAACGCCCACGCCTTCAACTGTGCTGCACTTTAAGTACTTTTGCAGGTTTATATTATTTCTGCATTTTTATACCCGTTACTTATAAGTAAAAGGGTATATTGTATTCGTTGCAATGTATGTAACAGGGAGAAGAAAGCATATCCGACCTGATCAAGTATATATATTCTTGATCAGCATCAACAACCGAGTCGATATAGCCATGTCCGTCTAAGACACCTAGACGCCTAGATCTCAGAGACTATAAGAGCTAGAGCAACCGAATTTGGCACACAGACTTAAGCCTATCAAGTTTGTTTTAAAATTTTGCCACGCCCTTTTTTTCACACAGTTTTCAAGATATTAGGATGTTAAATATTATTATTACCTATCATTCTATTAAATCTTAGCTTGATCGGACAAATAGAAAGGTGGTAATGGCTGATTTAAGTTTTCAAGCAATATAAGTGCCTAAAAGCATGCAATAAAAATATTTTAAATGTACTTTGATAAGTAACGGGTATTCTATAGTCGGGAGCTCGACGATAGCCTTTCCTACTTGTTTCTGCTTTTTTCTCAGTGTTTTTTTTGTTTTTTTTTTTTGAATTTTTAACGCCTTTTGTTTCGTTTCTCTTGCGCCTTTTGTTTGCCTCTCGCACGTATCACTGCACAAAGGACGCAGCGGCCATTACGTGCCTAGCCAAGTGTGTTGCACACACACAGAGGGAGAAAGAGAGATAGAAAGAGAGAGAAAGTGTGTGTGAGTGTGCAATAATGATTGGAAAGTTTCGCTTTGCAGTTGCGTTCAAAAATTTAGTGCATGCAGCTGCCACAAGAGCCGTAAATATTTTGGGCCAACAGCGGAGGCGCCACCACAGAAGCCGCTGCTGCCAAGGCACATTTACATAACAAAACTGCATGCAGTGCGGCCATTAAATAATTAGAAATGTCTCTGTGTTTGTGTGCTTGTGTCTGTGCGTTGTTGTTGTTGCTGCTGCTGCTGCTGTTGTGTGTGTGAACAGGAAGAAACTTTGTGCAACGCCTTGGCCATTAAAGTGTAATCAACGCTCAACATCATTGGCGCCAGACTGCCAGCACACAAAAACATTAAGAGCTTAAAAAATGAAGGGAAATCGTGTGGCATGGCAGGCAGATACCCTGTAGAACAAAGACAATTGTCTAATAAATAAACGAGCGATTGATTAAAGACGTTTCTGATGGGCAAAAGTGAGCAGAAATGTAGAAAAAGATCAAAAAACAAACATATGAATAATAATAATAATAAGACAAGAATTTATTGTATGTTTAACAAATAAAACTTAATTAATTTCTGAATAACTTGTACAATTTTTAATTTAATACAGTGGCAGAAAAAGACACCGGACATCATAAAAGAGCGATTTTTGGAGTATTTTTTTAGTTTTTGTTTATTCGACTATGGGAAAAATGTATGAGGCCAAGGGACCGTTCGAATGATACAAAACTTTCCTAAAACCCATAGGAAAATTCGAATTTTTGTAAAAGTCTACTTTTTTAACTTTTTTTTTGGGCTCCAACAAAAAATGTTTGAATGCAAAAAAAAACTCTTCAAACAATTCTAATAGTGACTGCAAAAAAAAGTTTTCAAAAACTCTTCGCTAGTTTTTTTATGATTTTTTTTCCCAATTTCTTTGTCCGCCACTGTATAAATATGTTAGCTTAAGAGCTAATTATATTTTTGTCCACAAAAAATTGTACTTTCTGAATTATAAAAATTAAACTCATAAGCTCGTATGCTACTATATACTTATTCAGTTTGAGCGATATTTGAAATTTTTTGTGATAAGATTATAAGGATCTCAAAAGATGTATTGAAATGATTAACCAAAATCTTTCTTATTTCTATATTTAGGATTATCATGATATCATAGTCCAATTCAAAGAAATTTCTCATAACACATTGTTATTATTTCACTCAAATGATCAAATGTTGTAAACTTTCACCTACTATTTTTCCTTTATTTTAAGTTTCAGGATTAAATGATTTCATAAATATATTTTTGAGCTTTACCGTCATTTATTTTAACAATTTCTGTAAAATGCACTTTAATATTTAAATATTCTTTTTCTGCCTGAATGACAAGCTACAGTCAATTGCCGATTGCGGCTTAAGCTTGTTAGGCTCTTTTATGCACTCACATTATAGGGCACCCAAAAAGGGGGGAAAAGCGAGTAGAAGGGCAAACTTTTGGAGCGCTCATTGTCGTAAATGAAATGGTTTGCATTTTGAGGTTAGTTGCTGTCATAAATTTTTAGTGACTTTACAGACTTTGCCCTTTTGTTAAGGCAACTAGCACACAGTTTTCCAAGCACACTTTCAATGCAATTGATTCCCTCTTTCTTTCTCCCTTTTCCTTTTGCACTCTCTTTCACTCTAATTGACAGCATTTGATAAATGCAATTGCGGCATTTGGCATTTGACTCTTGGTTCATTCGCTTTTGTTTTTTCAAATGGCTTGGATTTAATTGGTCATTAAGTAGTTTTAATGCTTCTAGCAGTGGATCATCATTCGATTGTTGGCCGTGTCATAAATCAGAGTTAGCAGAGATTCAACTCTTAAAGTTGCAACAAAAAATTTGCCGTGCAAGTCACGGCAACTTTGTGGTTCTAAAATTGCAAATACGAGTAGAAAGCATGAAAAATGTCAACGACAACCGCAAGTCAAATTGACTCTGGCTTTGACACGTTGACATACGATAAAGGTATTTGCGTGTGAAGGCGTGACACACACACACAGATACACACACACAAGTATAGCTTACAACGTTGTCACATGGCATTTTTATCAGAGTCAACAGAAAAGAAGCAAGGCAAAAGGAAAATAAAAGGAAAACAGCAGCATCGTCAGTCGTCAGTCGTCAGTTGCCTGTCGTGTTTCGAGTGCTTCATGTCATTATGTATATTGGAACTGAGAGATCAGCTGGCGAGGGAGGGGGAAGGTCTGAGGTCTTCTTTTGGATTTAGCTCTGCTTATGCTGGGTTTCACACTGATTACACAAACGTGAGTTAGCTGCTTTCAGCATCGCGTTCTACATGCAAACAACATCAGCTTCCTTTTGGGCCTCATACATTTATTCATGTACATGTGTCAGTATGTATGTGTGTGTGAGTGTATATATGTGTTTGTGTGAGTGCTCATTCATTCGCTTATGCACTCATTCATTTTCATCATTTCTATGTTGTTAAGTCAGCAAAATTTAACGTACTCCACTTCTCTGATTTGCACTTACTCATGCTCTCACTCTACCACACTCTCCCTCTCTCTCTCCCTGCCCCTCTCTTTCTATGCTTTTTTTCCCATATTTACCAAATTGTGTAGTGATTTTGTGCACCTTATCTGTGTGTGGATTTCTTTTAGTACGTCATGCCTCCAACTTTTTTGCTCCATTCCATTCTTTGCTTTTACGTTTTCATTTGGCAAAATTTCAGAAAGTTGTCGAGTAATTTTCGTATATTAGGAAAGTCTCTTAATATTTTCAAGTGATTTAACAAAACGAAAGCCAACAGTTTATAATTGGAAAGTGTTTTTCGGGTCGAGAAATGTTTGTTATATTTGCACTAATTGCGTATTTTAACAGTTGATTTTTAGATGCTAGTCATTGCATTTTTTAAGTACTTTAAAAAGTTTTCCAATTAGTTTCATGTTTATTTAAGAGTGCTAGTCAAATAATTTTTAGAATTCTAAAATCTTTCCTCTCAAGTTTCACATATGAAAATCATTCATGCATAAATAAAATTGTAAATTTTAAATTCTAAATAAAATTCAGTATTTTATTTATAATAATAAAATGTCAATTAAATTTTTATTGCCTATAATAAATTAAAATCTGTACAGTCAAAATGTTTTGATTTTATTTTAATTTAATTTAATTTCGTTTTCTCACAAATTTCACAGAGAAAGCTAAAATTCGGGAGTTAAATATGAATTTATTTTTTGCATAGTTTTCATATTTTTAAAATAAATCAAACTGTTTTATTGATAAATTAAATTTTTGAGGAATAGATAAAATGGGAGGGACAGTGAAAGAGAGTGCACGAAGAATAAAGGAAGTAAGAGGATACGACATTGTTAAAGTACATCAACATTTTGCTATGAAAGTTAATCCTTAATATTATATCTAAAATATCCCATTATTGTTCAGTGATAGAGATAGAAGGAATAAACAGAAGGAGTAAGAAGCAGAAGAATATTGGAAAACATTGTTAAAGCAACGCCATTTTCTCGTTGCCTTCGGGGCTGACTGTCATCAGCATTTTTGCTTGTTATCCCATGTCTACTACTCTGTGCTCGGGATTCCATCTTCAGCAATCTTCTGCAGTGTCTTTCATGCATTGACAAGTAGCTACTAGTAGCTGCTGCTGCTGCTGCCACGCCCACTTTGGAACATGACAACTCCCACGTCAATCAGCTGGGCAACTCTCGTTTTGTATTCTTCAGTTTGTGATGTTGCCGCAGGCTGTTTAACGTTGCAACATAGACAGCAAAACGCGCTTTGAGTGGCCACAGACAACAGATAGAGACAAAGAGAGAGAGAGAGAGGGGGAATAAAAAAAAGAGAGAGATAGAGAGACCAAGTTGTAGCATTGACATTTACGCAACATGTCCCTGTTGCATGTTTGCAATTTGCATTTGCAAATAGTTGCAAAAACGAACATCAAATGTGGCAAATGTGACACGAATGTGGACTGAGAGAGGGGTACAGAAAGACAGAGAGGAGAGTTGTGGCAGTCAGGCAGCGGGGGGGATGAAGAGTTGGGCGGTATTCATGCATCAGTTTAGTGGCATGTGCCTCGACCCACTGCTGACTTTGCCCCAAAAAGTTTGTAAATATGCATGCAAATTTTTAGCAACGCTCAACTCGTGTTGCACTTGCAATGCTTTCAATTTTGTTGCCTCACAGTGTTTACACACACACTCGCACACACACACTCACACACCCGCACACACACACACCCACTCAGTTATGTATGCGGCTGTCTCGCAGTTTTAGTTACAGTTTCGGTTTCATGTTTACCATGTTGCGGTTGCCCCCGCTGCAGTTGTTGTTGCTGTTGCTGCCCCCATGTTGCTGTTGCCGCATTTTTGGCTCGTAGCATGCATTTTGATAGTTTGCATGCCGCATTTGCACTTGCCGTTGCTGCATAATCATAAATGCAGATTGCTGATAACCGATACCCAATATCATCCCAGCTCATCTCTTCATTTCACTTCTTTCTTTTCTCTTGTCTCAGGCTTGTTATGAATGAATTGGCCACATTGCTGTTGGCCAAACTTTTAGACAGACAGACTGACAACTAAACTAACTACGAATAATTCCTGCTGCATTTGAACAATGCAAGTAGCTTAGAATTTTTAGATTCCGAATCGAATTGTTTACACCTCTGGCATTTTATATTTGAAATTTAAGAGTCTCATTTCTCCCACCTACTGTATAATTTGCATGCCCAAAATGGCATCCGAATTTGTTTGTCTTCAGCATATTGACTGGCGAATTAGCATATTGAGCGCCTGGGAACTGTAGAATCTGTTATAAGCCATGTTATTTTTCTATGCATACATTGTTTGCACTTCAATTAATGCATGCATATTCTTTTCTCTTTCTTTTTTTTCTTTTTCTATCTCTTTTATTTTCTTTTTGTAAGGTGCCACATATCGTATTCATATTTTAAATGTGTGAGACAGTTAGTTGGAGCAAGATTTTCAATTAGAAATATCTTTATCTACTCGTAATTGCTTCATAAATTCCAAATATTTGTCGTATTTAGCAATTTTTTAGTTATCTGGTAATCTTTTGAATAATTTTGTAGTAAAAATGTGTTTTTATTTAAATTCATTTTTTTCCTGGCAGAATTTATTTAGTTTTTTATTTATTTACTCATTTATTTATTAAATGTTGACAAAGAGAAAAAAATTGAATTATTTGATTTGAAATATAATTATAAAATAAGAATGTGAAATTAATAATTAAATTATATACAAAATAATTTTCATTCGCAGCTGAAAAGATATAAAAGTAAATTTAAATTAAATTAAATTTAAATTAATTACGAATTGAAACATGATTGTAAATTTATTCTGTGTCTGTTGAATAAGCAATGAAAATTCGCACTCGTATAACGAGAACGTGAACAAAATATGTTAATTTGAGCGCAATGTTTTGTTATCTTTTTTTTTTATTTTTTTTTTTGTTGGCAACAACTCTTGAAATTAGATGGCATCTAATTGCACATATGCTGGTTGTCAGCTCGAATACCCTTTCATCTGCCTACGAAGCCGAACTGAACTTCCGCCTCCGTCTCGCCTCTCACTCTAACTGACACTCTGCGCCATTTATCTCGTATCATTTGCTGTGTGTGTGTGCGTGTGTGTGTGTGTGTTGCGGGTTATTTGGGCAAGAAAACCGCAGACTGGTTTCCATTGACAAAGCCCGAAAATACTGAAATTTATGTGCGACATTTTCCCGCTCTCTCTTTCTCCCTGGGCTTTTTCCACATACGTTTGCGGACTATTTACGACTGTTTCAACCCGCAGATGTTTTTCGCGTGCCAGTTTCTCGCTTTATCAGCACTTTGTTATGTCCTGTAAGTGTGTATAAGTGTGTGTGTGTGTGTGTGTGTGTGTGTGTGTGTAAGAGCTGCGTGTGGATTTAATTTTGTCGTCCTACTGCTTCTCTGTCCCTTTCACTAGCCCACTCAAATATTTTATCTTCATGAAATTTTTGTATAAAAATTGAAATATTTATTTATGTTTTTTTTCGCCTTTCTTTTTTTTATGCCTTTCACAGCCTGCATCAATGCTCTCTCTTTCTCTCTTTCGGACTTCAGTCTTTGTTGTTTTCGCCATTGTCCTTACGTTGTCCTTGCGTCAAGTGTCAAACGTTGCTGAGTGGCCAACGCCGTCGCCGGCAGTTTCCGGCACACGCCCCCCGCCTTTTTTCCAGCTTCTTTTTTTTTTTTTTTTTTTACTTTTTTTGGGTTTATTTGCGTTGGCGGCAAAGTGTCTCGTCGCCGGGTGTCGCCACTGCGTTACTTTCACTTCAACTTCCCCTCGGCCCATTTCCTTTTCCCCTCCCTTTGCTCCCACAGTCCTTTACTATCGTACTTTTGCTACGTTTTCTGTTTGTTTTGCATTATTTGCTGCCCGCCCTGTGGTTACTCTGACCCCCTGACCCGCTCTGCCTCCGTTTCTGTTTCCTTGCCACATTTTACTTGTATAAATATATGTATATTCAGATATTTTCCAACGCGCTCTCTTCTTCTGGTTGTTGTTGTTGTTGTGCATATCTTATGAAATTGTTTACTTTTCTGGTGCTGTGCGTGTGTGTGTGTGTGTATAGGTGGCAGTAAAATGTTTTCATGTTGCCCCCAAACTACTCAACACTCTCCACTCGCCCCCTCTGATGTCCTTTATCGTTTATGTTGAGTGCATAATGGTTGTTTACTTTTAGCCTTCCCTTTGCCATTTTTTTTCCTCACATTTCTTCTTCTTTGGCAGCTTTATTCACTTTGAAGTTGGCTCTCGATTGATGCTAACTAAACTCAATGATTTTCACTTGTTTTTTTCACTTTTTGCCTTTTATTTTTTTGTCAAGTGATTGACACAATGGGTTATCTTAGTTGTTTGTAAAGACAATTGCAGATTTTTTCACATTTAAATGTAAGTCTAAAAAGTAAATAAGTACGAGAAAGCTAGTTGTATAAAGTTTAACTTTAGTTTTAAATTGAATTAAGTTGAATAAAGTTATAAACCTGAAATCTATGACATTTAAGTTGAAAAATCTTGATTTTATTATTGAAAATGTAATTTTTTAGTGAATTTCTTTTTGTTTTAGAGTTCTCTGATTGACTCAGAAATTGAAATTGATTTAATGTTTTAATGAGCTCGCAAATAATACCTACAAGTAGATTTCCAAGTTCTCAACTCAGCTAAATTAATCTGGGCTGTTTTCAAAGCTAATTTGATCAGATTTCTTAGGGTATCTGCCAAGGCAAGGGTTTTGGGTTTCTCTTTTTTGCCGAGAAGCTCTTACACAATAACGTGACGCAAATGTTTTTCAAGTGGACATCAAATGACAAACAGAAGTCTTCTTTTGAAAAGAAAAAGGACAATGGCAAACGCCATCCTCTAATTTGTATGCAAGTGTGAAAATATGTTAGGCACTTCATACGAGAGCAAAGCAAAAGGAGATAGAGATAAAGACAAAGAGAGAGAGAGAGAGAGAGAGAGAGAGAGTGTGTTATAAGGTGTTGAATTCAACGCCTTGTGTGTGCCTTGAATTACAGACATTTGTCGTTTGTCGTTTGCCGTTTGCCGTTTGCAGTTTTGCAGTTAGCTGCACTTGATGGGATTTGCATAAGCTTTAAGTCTTTAAATTCAATGCCTGGCAAGTGCTAAAAAGTGTGTGTGTGTGTGTGTGTTGTCGTCTCTAACAATGCAAAAGGCACAGCAGGCGGTGCTGGGAAGGCAACACTAATTGGTCGTGTCACAGTCACGTAGCCATTGCCACTGACAGAGTTGGAACAGAAGCAGTACCAGGAGTTGGGGCCAGAGCAATAACAACAACAACAACAACAACAACAACAACAACAACAACAACGAGGCCCAAAGCCAGAGCTTTGTTCGTGTAGCTGTCAGTTAGCTGTGTGGTAACTGGTCTTAAAACCAAAAATATTACGTATACGCATTGTTGTAGTTGGAACATGGCAATCAATGCCCAAGGAAAGGACACACTTGGTGTCCTGTTTGCTTTTGTTTCGCTTGGCTCATGTTTATCCTGTTAACATACAAATTTTCTACATACTCGTTTACATACTTACATATATAACATACATATATAAATATAATTTATTTTATTTGGCATTTATTTTTAATGCTCAGGCGAAAGTCAAAAGCTTTCTATGCAAATACACAATCTTTAACAACAACCGAACATATGCCAAAATGTATATTTTGTGGATGTATCTAAGACAGTTGTCGGCTCGTTTTGCCCCCAACTGTCTCTTGGCCAAGGCTTATTAGCCTGTTTGTTTCCTTTTTATCAAATCTCGTGTCTTGTTTTTCTCTAGATCTCCTGACAGCAGTTTCGGTTGTGACCTCAAGTTTTGACCTGGCCAGAGCTTACATTCGTTGTCCGCCTCCTGGATTCATTTATTGTATAATATGCATGAGTTGCTCAATATTTGCCCAACGACCAAGTTCTGTTTGCCTTGTCTGTAAACCTGTATATTTGATAAATCTTTTGCTTTATTTTGTGTGCTGTGTAAGCTTGGGTAAATAAATGTTTTTCTTTACAGTTCAATTTTTTGTTTAAAATTGTAAAATATAAACTATTTGTTTTATTGCGAATACCAAAATGTGCAACAAGTTAATTAAGTTCAGGTTTCGTTCTCTGGAATTTGATTTTATAAAAGAATTCCAGGAAAATACTCGTATGTGCAGCTAATATTTGATATTTTTCTGCGCTGTTCTGAGTATGTTTTGAACCATTTTTCAGAGCATAAATATACACACTGCTCGTTGCTTGTTTAATTTACTTTTTATATACTTTTTTTCTGAGCATTTCAATTAATTTTCTAAAGAAATTCTCGTTGAGATAACGTCGAGAATGCTTCATGGAATTAAGTTTTTACTTTGTGTATTATTTGAATTTCATCTAGATTTTGCTTGTCTTCTTGGTCGCTTGGCTAGTGATGCAATTAAGACGAGTTACACTTGGATTTAGTTGTGGTCTCTGCTGGCAACTGACTTGATCTTTGTCAGTTTTTCTTTTTGCTCAGCTGCAGTTTGAGCAAATAGAAAAAAGATGGAAATTTCTCATGAATAAATGCATTTACATAGTGTCTTTTTACGGTCAGCATACACACACACTCACACACAAATACACACACTTTGGCTTAAAGGAAGCTTTGTGTGTGTGCGTATGCAGAAATCCTTTTGTAAATATGATAAAAGTCATGGATTAGAGTGCAGCATATGCAAGCTTTCAGCTTTTGTTAATATTTTACATTGCTTTCAGTCGGAGCATAAATGCAATATCTCACAAAAAGTAAGTAAAAGTAAATACGATAAGCTGTTGTGGCCAGAACGGACGGAAAACAATGAATCCGGCTACGGTTCAGACTTGAACTCGGGAAAAACTTTGTCGAGCAGCTGGAGAAACATTTGCACGACGAAATGACAAATTAATTGTGAAAATGTTGCGCTTGCTGCTTTTTTGGGTTTTAAAGTAAAGTGCAAACACAATTTGCAGCAAATAAAATTGAGTGTGTGTGTGTGTTTGAGTCCTGGCGACCATCCTTGCAAACCTCTGCCATTTTTATGTCTGCTGGTAAATTAAATTCCTTGTCCAGGACAACGTAGTTGCAGCGGGCAGAGAGTGATGAGAGGAGAAAAATAGCGCGCCAACGTTAACGTTAGTTACATGAGCACAAAGTAAACAAAGATGTACGACAAATGCAACAAAAACAACAACAACAACAGCAACAAGAAATGCGCTGGGTTGTTGGCCAAGTTGAGGGCGGAGTCAACAACATTGCATCGCTCGTTGCACGCCACGTTGAACTCATAAAAGCAGCTTTAACTTCATTTTGACCAAGTTAGCATGAATTGCAACGCATTGGCGCCCAGATTGAGAGACAGCACAGACACAGGACTAGCCTCTACAGCAAATTGGGGTTGGCTTGGTTCATCAGTCGCAGTCAGAGCTGTACGCGAAGTTGGCAATTAGTTCGCGATGCTTTTAGCAGACGGACGAGTCGGGATTAACTTGGAAACGTCAACTGTCAATTGGAATGCGACGGATGCAATAGCGATTTTTTTTACACTCTTTAACTTATTTTGTGAGCTGGTTGCAATGCGATAGTTGCTAATTAGTATTTAAACAGTGTAAAAATATGAAGAATTTATTTGAATAAACACAAATTTTATTGAACAAAATTGTTGTATTTAATATGAATCGGAGTAATTATTTTTAAGTTCTTTAAATATAAATTATTATTTGACTTTGACTTATTTACTAAATAATAATTAGCCATTTTTCAATGTCTAAATTCGGTGTTTTATACCTACTTAAAAGATATCTTGACAAAAAAACCTTGAGAAATTGATTTCACATTTTAAACTATATTTTAGATCAAATTTATATGTATCAATTGAAAAAACGGAACTATGTCCGTGTTCAAGCTTGTTAAAAGTTCATAGAAACTTATAAAATAATTCACTAGGCAATAAATAACGTCAACTTTTAATTACCAAGAGCAAGGCAGACAAGAAAAGGGAAACCACAAAATGTGCACAGCTAAAAAAAAAAGAGGTCAAAGGAAAATATA
Organism: Drosophila recens; assembly: GCA_037043495.1. NCBI lineage: Eukaryota > Metazoa > Arthropoda > Insecta > Diptera > Drosophilidae > Drosophila > Drosophila recens. The sequence continues at coordinate 75,496 of JBAMBJ010003804.1, read as the reverse complement.
TCGAAGACTGCAAGGAACTCATCAGGAAGCTGTGGTTACAGAGGAATGTGAAAAGTTAAAGTAATATAATATGATCAATATTTACGAAAGACAACATCGACAGAAATTTAATAGTTGAAAAAATTTTATGAACGTAAAACCAATAAGCCAATAGCAGCTCCAGAAATATAGAAAACAATTTAAAATCAGTACAATGTTTTGCCAGAATTCCCCAGAATCTGACGGATATAATTACACAAATTCTTGTACTTATAAAAAGTGCCAAGAACTGTCAGTTCAATCAATTTAGAAATGAGAGACTTTTCCGTTCATCTTATATGAGAGTTTGCCTTGAAATTGTGTCACATTTGAAAAGCATTTGGCACTTTTAGAATTTGGCAATTAATTTTCTGCTTCGATTGTTGGCAGTTTGTTGATTTGTGCGACATTTTCTGCAGACAAACATGGCCGGAAAATCAAACAGACTTAAAGATACATGTATGTTTAGATACTGGTGGGGAAGATACAGATACATATATGAATTGTCGACTTACTTTGATGCGATTTTAATTACATTTCGATATTCGGGTGGCAAACTCAAAGGCAATGGCAATCGGAATGTCAATGACTAAAATCCCATTTGTGTTTGCTCTTTGAAGCAGAAGGAAAATGCAGCCAAGTTGAAATGTTTGTTACAGATTTATGGATTTCATACTTTGGAGCTAAAATTCCTTTTATCAACTTACCCGAAAAGCTTAAACGTCACGTTGCATTTCGTTTATGACAGTTGCCATTTTCCACTTTGTTAATCTGCAAATAAATATGAAATTGCAAATGTAAACAATAATTAATACACATTTACTAAAACTGTCAAAGTTCTACAAAATCAAATGAATTGCTTGAGCTGGTAAACATTTAAGCAATTTGTGCAAATATTTTACAGAAATCACAAAGACCATTTAAATACAAAATAATGCCTGACAATTGTAAGCCTCTCTTTTGATTATATTTACATAGAAACAAAAATTGCAAATCAAGTAAATATGTTATTAAAATTTATTAAGCTTAGGTGGACTCTTGAAATAATCTTTTTTCAAAGTTAAGAAAACTATTTATAAAAGGGAATAAAATTATATATATTTTAACTATTTATAGGGTATTAACTACCACATCATTTGCCTTTGTTACTATTATTCTCATTTGCAAAATGCAAAATCAGCAATGCGTAAACAAAGCAAACAAACAGACTGTGTTTTGCCTATTTATAGTTCATTTCTAGAGGGGATTTCAGGCAGGAAGATGGGGCCATATGCCAGGGATTTAGCTGGGAAGGTGGGGCAAACAACCCAAAGCATTTCATTTTTTTTTCAGTTCATATTAGAAATTCAAAGAGAAAGCAGTAGTAACTGAGAGGGAGAGAGAGGGAGAGAGTAGAAAAACTCGCTGGCTTTGTATAAATATTAATGAAGTAGGCCATAGAAGTGCGAGGCGAACCATTGAGTGGGTCGTTCCCGTTGCTATTGAATGGCGCATTTGTAACAAGAAATCCTGGCCTATTTACAAGCTATACTCCCCTCCCTTTGCACCCCCTTGACTAGTAGTTTAACTTGTGCGTTTTGCTGTTATTCGAACTCAGCCTCCTTGTTGTTTGTATACTCGTATATTCATGTTGTTTTTCTCATTGTTGCTGTTGTTGTTGTTGTTTATTTGCATAAGAACTCAATAAGCACAGAGCATAATAGAACCAGAAACAAGCTCTTCAATTCCCACTTCTCCCACTTGTGAATTTCTCTTGGCTTTCTGCTGTTATTGTTGCCTTGCGGTGTCCCCAGCCTCCTCCTAAATTCTCCACGCATCAGCGCTTCAAACATGACGCAGCAAATGGCGTGTGTATTTAGTGCGTAATTACCAAACCAGTCGAGACCAGACCAGGACAGTATCAGACCAGGCCAGTATCAGACCCACACCACAGACAACCAGACCTGCTTCCAAAGATGAGTCCATGTTTTGGTCGAGCTAATGGCGCTTGTAACGATAATGCCGCCATCGTGCGGTTTAAGTTCGGTTTTCAAAACCAACTACAACAACAGCAGCTTCAAGATTTTAGATACATTTCGGAGACTTTATATTTGAATTTTAGTAGTTGATTAAATGTTATAACGCTTGAGTTTGGTTTGCTTAAAACTTGATAACTTGAAGCAAAAAAGTATTTTAAAGGAATTAATGAATATAGAACTATTTTAAACTTTGATCAATTGACAATTTGCTTGAAAATCGGGTCAGTTAAATTTCGATTAGAATTACTTATGTTTCGTCTTTATTTTTTAATTATACATACATATTTAAAAACGATTTATGGCGTATTGAACGCAGATGATACTTCCTTCAAAATTCCATAATTCAGCCAAGAAGAACCATTTTTGTAAATATTCAAAAATTATCTAAAAAAACAAAAATACTCAGAAATAATCAAAAAATAATCAAAAATAATTCGACTACCTAAAAAGATTATTTTTGATTATACCTGATTATTTTTGAATAATTGTAATAATTTTAGATTTTTTCAGATTTTTTGTAATCGTAATCATTAAATATTTGGACAAAACTGGAATTAATTGGACATAACGTAATTTAATCATTAGTTCGACTTTTAAACAAATATAATCTAATTTCTAATGACTATGATTAATAATCATTACTTAACAGGTATGGTTTGAAGTAGGTCTGGTTTTAGATCTATCAACTGTACAATTTAACATTATTGCTCATTTTGACAGGATTTTTTTTACAAAAAAATGAAACTTCTCAGATTCAAATTTAAGAATCTATTTTATACTAATTCAAATATAAGAATTCACAATTTAGATTTACATTACTAGTGTGAAGCATTGCCTTCAATTTTATTCCTTATCAATTATACTTAAAATAAAATACAGTTATGAAATATGTAAAACTGAAAGTGAACTAGAGTAAAGTTACTTGCTCTTTAAGACCTTTGATAACATTTCTAATTGTAAATGACATTTGGTTAAAGACGGCAACTCTGACAGAGGCAAATACGAGCTGATTGCACACTCAAAGCTCATTAAGACGAAAGCTTCCAGATGCAGATAACGACAATACAAAATGTCTATTCCAAAAGGCGGGCGGATGGACGAACAGGGGCAACATTTGCAACATTCATACGCACAAAACTTATATGGCTCACACACACACACACACATACACAAACATAACAATTCAACACATATAGAGAGCAAAGCCTTGATTAGAGCGACAAGACTCGACACTCGACTGCTGCAAGTCCATTAAAATCCACTCAAGTGCACTTAAACGTTTCCGAGTGCTTGCCAGGATTGCAATCGTCTGCTGGAGCTACGATTTTCTCTCTATCTCTATCTCTGTCTCAGTCCCAGTCTCTGTTCCTAGTCTCTAATGAGACTTAAAACTTCAAATCCTTTGCGTGTGCACTTCCTTTTCTATACCCTGTAAGAGCTTCGAAAAGCTTAAAAGTTGCAGGGTGCGAAGAAACAAAAGCAGATCATATAGAAAATAAGAATTTTTTAAAAAAGTTTTATTTATTTATTGAACCTTACGAATCGTTAAGAATCTTGCTTTAGTATATAAAATTTTCATCTTGTCCACCTCGCCCAAAAACGTAAAGTTGATCAAAAAATCACATCTTGTGAAATTTTCTTCCAAAAATGTATTAAAGATATTTATTTATTAAAGCAATATACGCTAGAAAAAATTCAATAGTATGAACATATAGATTCTACATTGGAATAAATTCACTTTTTCTATATTTTTTCCCATTTTCTTAAAAATTGACTCCCAAAATGTACCGTTTGTATTCTATTGATTACACTAAGTAAAATAGTAAGATTTAAGCATTAACCATTTTAATACATAGAAATATATTGAAAGTTTAATTTAAAACAAGTTTTCAAGCTGTTTTCGATATATCGAATAAACTTTGATGAACAAATTCTTGGCACAAACTAGGTGGAAGTCTTGTCACGTTCGCGATGTCACGTTACAAATTACTAATAAAACTTTTAAAATAAATAAAATGATTGTAACAATTCAAAGTTATTTATAAAATGGAAAACTACATTTTTTTATTATGGCTTAAGATTTATTTCAGACTTGTATATTTTATCTTAAAATGGTAAGATATAGGATATCAACTGATTTATTCTTCTACTGATGCCTTCAATTGTCATGTGGATGAGTAATCGCAACTGCTGCATGGGGCACATTTTGCAATTCTGTAATCAAGTAAAATTGCCATACATTGGCTCGTATTTCATGGCATTTCTCTGTGATTTATGGCTTTAAAATGGCCATTAAACTGCTGCCGCCATTAAAGTGCAAGCTGTGCAACTAGTTGCATCCAACAACAATGTTAACAAAATGTCTTATATGCGGGTAAAGTGTAAGTTGAGGCTATCAAACAACTGGCGTTTACTTTGCCAACACTTTCTTTCTAATTAAATTCAAGGCGTTTTACAGTCCAAAATGTTTATTTCACTTAAATGAGTTTTTATTTATTTTATTCCGACTATTGTTTGGTTTTTTTCCGTAAATAAAAGCTACGGTTTTTGCTGCTGTTCAAGGCATTAAATGCAAAATGGCAGCTAAAAATTTGAAAGCCTTCGGTTCATGGCATTTTGTTTTGGCCTCCTTTTATTTTTTCTTCTATTTTTGAATCCCTCAGCACGTCAGGACATTCGTTTTTATTGCCAACTGTGCCACGTGTGCTGAACTGTGTGTGTGTGTGTGTGTGTGTGTATATCGTTGATTGTATTGTGTTCTCCCAGTGCGGCGCACTATGGGTAATTTCACGAGTTTGTGAGGCCAAAACCCATTTTCTGAAAGTCGCCAATTTGAAATATTTTTGGGTGCAACTCATTAACAATAGATGGTTCTTCAATGTTGCATACCAGAAATCTCAATAGATGGCGCCACTTCGAAGAAATCAGCTGTTAGACACAGGGTTGCATTTGCAAAGCACGCGCTTTAAAAATTGCAACGTTTCGTTTGCGATTTAAATGTGTCAATAAGTAAACAATAAGGCAACATTATTAATATATTTAAAATGAATTCGAATCAGTGTGGTTTGTACCATGTGTTTGTGAGAGTCAAATGTAGAATTTGATCGTGGTGTCCCCATATTAATGTTAAAATGTAAGTAGTCTAGCAAACGAAAATTTTTCATTAAGTCTAATTTTTAAAAAGGTATTAAAAGCGAGTCCAACCTAGTCCAACCTTGAAACATATTGTGTGTTGTAGAGTATTTAATTCTTGTTCAAATGATAGTAGTTAGATAACCCACTTTTACCCTCTTTTGGTGAAATTTAATTTTTTAGCAACTAACCTCACAATTTCGAATGCCAATTTGTTCGCATGCCATATGGGGAATTTCAACTGTTTTAGATGGCATTATATAATAACTCGTAAACTACTTAAGATATTTTGATGCGGTTTTTTTATAGTGTTATACATACTGCTAGAAGTATATTGAAAAAGTGGGCGTGTCAGAACCCCCTCCCACAATTTTTTTTTTTAATTTTATGCTCACAGCCATCTAAGAGGGCTTACAACTTTCTATATCTAACAAGTAAGGTTTCTTTTCATTTTTAATAATATATAAGGTCAAAACTTATTATTTGCAATAGAAATCTTAATCTTAATTGCTACCGATAAAAATAAAAAAAATAAAAAAAATTATGGAGCGGGGGTGGTGACACGCCCACTTTTTCAGAATACTTCTAAGAGAATACATAGGACTAGAAAAGAAACCGCATCAAAATATCTTGAGTAGTTTACTAGATATTAATTGTGGCCTCACAAACTCGTAAAATTACCCATAGTGCGGCGTACGCTAAGTCCCAACTAACGAGGCCATCAACAGGATGCGGCACCAGCACAAAAGCCGATTGCAGCCTGCTATGTGATTAGAGATAGAGAGAATGATAGAAAGAGAGAGATAAAAGTAGAGCGAGAGGAAGGTAAGAAGTGGTGGTGAGAAAGGTAAAATTGCCTTTAACTGTAATTGCCTCAGCTTCAGCTTCAGTTTCAGCTTTACCAACGTTGCCGCACAAATTAGGCTTAAACGCCTGAGTTGGCCCAACTTTTCTTTGCCTCTCTTTCACTTGCCAACTCTTTCTTTCTCTGCCTCTCTTGTTTGGCCAATAAACAGGCAGGTTTTATAGGCTGCTTGGTTCTTTTTCTTCTCTCTGCTTTTGATAGGCAGCAAAGTCAGATAATCAGCTGAGTCTGCAAATTAGTCAAGAGCCTGTCAAAGTGGCTTAAACTTCAAGAGTTTCCTGCCAGTTTTCAGCGCAAATAAAACTTAGTTATATATTTCTTACTTCTATATAAGCGTTTAGAAAAGTTTAACAACTTTAGCAGCTTTTGCTTGATCGTGTTTAAGCCCAACTAAAAACTTGTTTTTATAAAAAATGTTCTTCGTGTTTGTTTTAACTTCTGTTTTTACTGTTTGGTAATCTGTTCTGCTGAGGCCATCAGCACAAACACTTTAGATATTCGAGGCACGCTCATAAACAGTCCTTTTATGGCCTATAGACAGCAGCTGTTGCCATCTCATTTAATGCCCTTCTCCCCAAAAAGGACATATTTACAGGTCAAAACTTGTTAGTGCTAATGATAGTCTATGCTCAATGTTTTACACAGTTTGGGGGGTATTAGCGACTATGGAAAGAGTCTAGCTAGGAAAAGTCTGCAAATATGAGATATTAATTATCAATAAATCTGATAGCAGCACTTAGAATAAATAAATTAATTAGGAAAAAGTGAAAATAAAGATTATTGGCTGATTGTTAGTCAGACTGGGGAAATTTAAAATATATATTCTAGTCTGTCATCTATTATTTTTTTTTAAGATATAGCAAAGATATATGTTCCAGGGAGCGTAATCATTATGAGTTATATTATACAAATTACATAGTAATGATTAATTAAAGATTTTAAAGGATTTTCTCTAATGATAATGATTAATATTACCTTATTAATAAATAATGTTTGCTTGTGAGTTTTATTTAATCTCAAATCGCTCAAATTTAATCATTATCACTTTTTTTTTGTATATGTATTCTGGTCATTGATTTTTTGATGTGAACAATTTTATTTATCATTATTTGCGGTTCCTAATTACAGAATTAAAGTGTCTCGATATAAAAGAAGGGGTATTTGTTAGTCTAGCTGCGCTCAAGTCGCTGCTTCTGTTGCTCATGCTGGGACATAAAATTAGCATTTTTATGCAGCTCTCTTACCAGCAGATGGACAATTGGGTGCAGCATGAGGAACAGAACAGGTCTACTGACCAGGCGCTCATCCATTTTTGTTTATTTAGCGGGTAGGGAGAGTGGGAGAGAGGAACGAGGGTCGACTGAGAAGTTTGTCTGCTGTAAAATGGCGCATATAAAGTGAACTTTAATGGCCAGGTAGAAATGGGTATGAGACTTGTCTCGTAGTCACATTTACATGCACATTAAATGACCAGACAGACAGTCATGTACCAGGTGGAAGAGGAAGAGGGTGAGGGTGAGGGGAGCAGAGAGTGGGTCGATATGTTTTGGCTGGCAATGGTCATTACTTGGCAAACGTTTAAGTCGCCAGTTGGCCAAAGGGAATTGGAGGTGAGCTGGCTCAAACACTTGGAGTGTCATTAAGAGCGGCGATAAAATTCAGCTGGACCAAATGCAAGGCACATTCCCCTGCCCCCTTCCTCCCTTTATAGCTATACTCTTCCCCCTCTTCCCCCCTCGATCAATGGACAAACGGAAGCTGTGCGACGGGTTGCGCTATTGGTTACGGTCACGTTAACGTTTACGGTTTTGTCTGCTGCCAAATGGCGTTGCTGACCATTGGCTGCAATTAAACACACACCCATACACACACTCACACACAATCACACACACACACATTCACTATGGCTGCATTGAACTGTAAACGCCCATTTTTCACCGCCCTCTTTGCCGCCTCGGCGCAACTGGCGTGTTAATTGAGGTAAATTACGTCATTTTTTTAACTCCTCCACAACTTTTCCTCTCTCTCAACTCTCTACTGACCAAATGGGTTTACGGCGGAAAATTTATTTGTTTAATTGCACATTTTTTGTGCCTCGCGGTTGCACCACAAAAAGTTCGCTACGAATATTTTTATTGCCCTCGCATAAGCTGCAAATTTATTTGCGTCGCGATTTTTTTTTGTTTTCACGATGCGCTGCACTTAATGAAATTTGTAAAATATATTGTATGAAGATGCAATTTTTGAAATTGTTTGTGCAAAATTTATGTAGAATATTTTGTAGAAGCAGCAAAGTGAGAACGGAGGGAATGATAGGAATTTTGTGCAGTGTAGTAAATATAAACGCTATAGCTAGATATCTAGGCCAGCGGTGGGCACGCAGTGGCTCCGGGAGCAGCGGTAGCTCTCACTTAGGTAGACTCTAATAGGGTTGTTGTTGTTGATGTTGTTGTAGTGCTCCCGAATTCAGATTTTGTGCACACCGCTTATCCAAACTATGTGTAAATCGATATAGCCATAATATTTATCAAATTTAAGAAATTTGAATTTTTTTTTTAAATACTTTTTTTTTGAGATGTTAGTTAATTTAGTATGTCCTGTAATATACTCTCTTGTCAGTAAAATTTTATTTTAGTAAGAAATTAATCTTAAATTAGAAAAATTACAAAGCTAAATTACAAATGTTGTAATTATTTGTCATTTTTTAGACGCAAAAGCTGAAAGTTTTTATCGATGTGCTATAAGGAATATATAGAAAAGAACATCGTTTGAAGTATTTTTAAATAAAGAGTATCTGCTAGTTGGGCATAAGTTTACATGTCGTTTGCAGTGCCAAATCGCTTCAAAGAAATGTGCTTTAAAGCCAACATCTAAAGCCAAATACACTGCATTAGAACAGACACATGTATTCACTTAAATATGCGTGTGTGTTGGTTTGTTGAGTGTATGTGTGTGTTGTTGTTACAAAAACTTTACTTTTGTTGTGCTTTGTTGTTTTGCTACTTGGCTCTGTGTAGCTGCAGCTGTTTGTTGCCATTGTTTTGTTTTTGCTCGACTCTGCGTGCGTCTTGTGTTGTTGTGGCAGCTTCCGTTTCCGTTGACTTTATGTGTGAGTGAGTGTGTATTAGTGTTAGTGTGATTATTTGTCTGTGTTTGCCTTCCTGTTTGCGCCTGAAGACTAGCTTCATATTTCGTCTGCCTTTCGTTTACTTCATAAAATTGTAAAATATAACGCAAATAAATAGATAGAAAATGGTGTGAGAGGCGAGTGAGGGAGAGGGAAGTGGGGAGAAGATGAGACAGCTACTTAGTCAACGCCCTGGGGAGCTGCAAAAGTTTTGAGCGCCTTTAATTTCTGTCACACCACAGCTGTCCTTGTCTCTCTCTCTCTTCCTATCTCTCTCTCCCAGTGCAGCCACAACTCACATTAAAGTCAAAAGCTGTGACAGCAAATTCGGTTTCTTTGCTCGTTTTTTGGTTCGCATTGAGGTCTTTTTTATTGCATTTTGTTGTTGTTTTTTTGTTGTTGATGATGTTGCTTTTGACAGGGAAAGGGGGAACAACAACAACTACAACAACTGGACTTTGCATTTGTGCTTGCAGCTGTTTGAAGTTGAAGTTTTTCGTGTATTCTCTTCAAATTTTCTATTTTTTTTTTTTGTGGCGCGCCTGCTGATGACGTTTTGTCATGTTGTTTTTGCAGCGTTGCCGCTTTGACTCTTTCTCTCATTTTCTTTCTCTCTCTCTTGGTGCTGCTTATTCTCTGCAGTCTAATATCAACACTTTTGTGCTACGTAATTACTTTGAAATTAGTTTGCGTCGCAAACTTTGCACATTATGCGCATCCTTATGCCTGGCCTCGAGCATTACACACACACACATACACAGAGAGTCAAACACACACACACACATACAGAGGTTGCCTTAAAACATTAAAGTTGCCATTAGTGCTGTTGTTGTTTGTCTCCCATTTTTCGCTTACTCTTCACTTATTTTCAGAACTTGTTTGTTATTTCATTAAATTAAATGCTCTGGGATTTTAACGCTCAAGTGTGTGTGCGAGTGTATGTGTGAGTGTGTGCGAGTGTGTGTATTTAAGCGCGTGCATGTCACAAATAAAATAAACATCATTTAATTGCTTTTAAAATACACACAGAAAGCAACACAACGCATCGAATTTGTCCCGCTAATGTATCAAAACAACAACATTGGAAAGAAAACATGAAAAGAGTGTGAAAAGAAGAAAGAGAGAGAGAGAGGGAGAATGGGAGTAAGAGAAGGAGTGAAATTTTTAGAGGAACAATTCCTTTGAAAAACCATTTAAAGAAAGTCAAAGTCACAGTTTATGTCCCCAAGCAATGACAAATAAACTAATTGCCCTAAGGGAAGACAAAGGATGGAACTATTTATAAAGAGAGAAATAAACAAGAAGAAATGTGTAAAATTAGCGGAGAAATAAATAAGATTAAGATGAAAGGGAACAAGAAAATGAAGAGAAATATTTGTTATTAATTAAGCTGCTAAAAAGAAAAAGTGATAATGTCAGGAGACTATCATTTAAGTTGTGTTTACTGCCAGTTTTCTTATAAAATACATATGTATGTATGAACTGCATGACTTAACATACAAATTACAATTTGGTTTGATGGAAAAAGACAACTTATAAGCAGCTTAAAGTGTTGTTGCAGCTGTCAGTTTTCATTCGCTTGTGCAACACATATAATCAAAGTTTGTGCTGTGCGCAGAAAGTCAAACAATGAGTGAATAGAAAGAAGCTCAGCTTTTTGAATGCCAAAAAGAGAAAGAGAAAAGCGAAATGAAAATTTGCGGTAGCATGGCAAATATTGTAGAAGCTGCAGCACAAACTGTGTTGCATGCAATACAGCAATAACCGAGAGCAAATAGAGAAATAACTAAACAAAGCGCAGCGAGACAGACAATGAAAATGGGGAAAAAGAAAATCAGGCCAGAAAAAAAACAAACAAAAAAATAAATATTTAAATAGCAAAAGAGAGAGGGAGAGACAGAGACAGACAAATGCGAGCACGTTGCGTATGCGCAATATTAAATGCAGCCGCGGCAAATTATGTTGCGCATACGACGCGTTGTGCAAACTGCAATTAAAATCATGCAATTTTAATGCGCAACGTCAACACGTGCATAAGCAAATAAGCGACAACAACAACAACGACAACGACAACAACAACAACATCAAGTACAACCAGTGCCCGCAGCTAAGCAAACATTTTAAATTATTTAAACAACGCGACGAGCAACAAAAACTTGATGTGTCGTCGTCGTTGTCGTCGTCGTCGTCGTTGTCGTTGGGTTAAGTGCCCGCCCTGCATTTTTATGCTTGATTGTGTTTTATGGGCGGACGTGGTAAGGTTGCCTCACCTGTGTCATGTCGCCAGGGGAATGGGAATGGGAAATCGCTGGCAGCCGCAGCACCATAAATACTGTGGCTTGTTCTCGCATGTCCGTGTGTTGGCGGCACGCCCCTTCACATCGCCAGAGCCACGTAGCCAAAGAGCTTCCTTGACTCGACATCTACAGCTGCCCCACTGTCTCTCTGCTCCTCTTGATTGCGCCTCTCTCTCTGTGTCCCTGTTGCCCTTTGGAAAGGATCTCTGGCCGTTGAATTCAACTGCATTTTTTATGTTGCAACCTGGTTGCTCAAATAATGCACAAGGCAATGAAGCATGCATCAGAGCCCGTTGCACGTTGCACACACACAAACACAAACACAAACACACACACACACCTTTATGCCCCATCCTTTTGCTATTTGTGCAACGATTTTCAACTTTGTGTGGTGCTTCGAAGCGCTAATGAAAACGCAGACGGCAGGAATAATACAAACAACAATTATGGCTCGAGTTTCGGAATGCAGGCATCATAACTTGCAGATACCGATACAGATACAGATACAGCTACACTTACAGATACAGATGCGAGGAGATAAAGCTAAAGATACAGAGCCTACAGTTCCGTGCGAGTTTCTGTTTCTGTTGCGAAAATTAATTAAAATTCCTTTGAGCGTCTGAGATGATAAAGTAAATTTACAAAGTAAATTTTCACAAATTGGGAAAGATGTGAGTTGAATGCTTTAAAAATATTCCTGACTTAAGGGAAGTATATGAAAGAGAAAAATATATTTAACTTTGTTACAGAACACTGTTAGCCTTAAGGTTATAGGATGTTAATACTTTGTAATAATTATATATATATATTTTTATTTTATATATATAAATCGCATTACTTAAAAATAGATTTAAGGCTTTCTTTCAATAGTTTCTATTCAAGACATAAGTAATTTTAAGTCGAAATATTAAAAAACTTCCTTTTAAGCAGAAAAAAATCTGTGGTAAACTGTTCTAAGCAAATTTATCGCTTTTCATTCGATTTGCTTGAAACTCACTTACAAAAATACTAAATAAAATAAAACTGACACTTGCTTTAAATAAATCTGCCTTCAACTACTTCAAAACTTTTTGTATCTTTAATAGATAAAGTTGCAAACAACTTTATGATTATTCGACCGAAAGTAATTCAGTCTAAGTACGATTGATATTGTATCGATTTATTTAATGCTTATATAATTCTTTATGAATTTTCCTTAGATTTTCCATCTCCCACAATTTAAAGTTCATTTACTTTTCATTCGGTATTTTGAATTTTAATGAAATCTCCCGCAAGCTGTAGGCCTCAACGGTTGGTGCAAATAATTAATTAAAATTCGTGCTTGACATTGACCTGGAGACTACGGGACACTTTACCTGGGGTCACCTGCGGGCAAGTCCATTAATTATTGTCAACAATGTGTAAGGAGTTCGAGGCAAGGAAGAAAGTTAACGAAAAATCATTTATTATTTTAATTAAGCTGGTGAAAATTGTTGTTGTTGGTCAGGTGAAAAATTGTGACCGCATCAAATGATTCAACTGTCAATTTCCTGCAGCTGACAAACGAGGGGCACAAAGGGAAAGGGGCAAAGGAGCAAGGCAAAGGGCAGCTGGGCAGGACAGCAACATGTTGCTGACAGTTGTTCAATTTGCGTCAAAAAGTTTCTGCGCCTTGTGGCTGTTGTTGTTGCTCTTTTTCCAGCCGTCATTTTCATGTTAATTATTAATGAATTTCATTTATTGATGACTTCACAAAGTGAGCAATCAGTTTTACTTTGTACTCGTTAATGTTGTTGCTGTTGTTGTTGTTCATGTTGCTTTTGTTCATGTAAGACCCTTGGGGCCAAAGACAAAATGCTTTCAGTCAGCAATTTGTGCGCATAATTTTATTAATTAATATTTTATATGTGTTTGAAGAGCCTGTAACTATGCTTGACATAATTAATGAGGCCTTTGATTTGTTATAATAATAAAATATGTTATGCAGCTACCAATATATCAACTTGATTAATAACTAATTGGGAATATGTTAGAAATTGTTATGTTTTATGTATAACCTGCACTTTAGTTTAAGTTAATATATATTGTACCAAATTTTAAATATATCCTGAACATTTCAAAATATTTCATATTATTATTAATAATTATTTATCTTGGTTTTTATTATTATTATTTATTAGTATTTATTTATCATTATAGCAGAACTAAAAGCAGTCGGCCAAAAGTAAATTAAAATTAAATTAAATTAAATTAAATAAAAATTAAATTAAAATTAAATTGAAATTAAATTAAAATTAAATTAAAATAAAAATTAAAATTAAAATTATATTAAAATGAAATCAAAATTAAATTAAAACTAAATTAAGATTAAATTAAAATTAAACAAAAATTACAATATAATAAAATAAATTTTTGTAAACTTTAAGTTATAAACTAAAAAGAATAAAGTTAAATTAAGTCAAGTCTGGGATATGAAAAAATTTATAATATAATATATATAATATTATATTTATAATGATTAAAACTTGAGCTTATCGTCTTATTATTTATTTATTCAGTTTTACCCTTACATTCATTTCATTTTCTTTAACTTGGCTTGATCAAATGCATGCTTATGGCCATAATGGACACATCGCTTAGCATCTGCAACTTTTTATATGCCAACTGCCAAATTTGCGCTGACAACTTGACAGCCAACGAAAGCAAAGGACAGATAAACAGAAATAAAAGAAAATAAAGTAAGTAAACTGAAATGAAATGAAGAGAAAACAAAAGTAAAGGTGAAAGGCAGAAATAAGTTTGAGTCAAGAATTTGGGCTTATACATATTTCGTGTTTTGTATGCATAAGAAATGCGTTACGTGTGTTGGCGTGTTTGGCATTTCATCAGCTTGACGAGGTAGCCTAACAAGGTTAACAGCAGCAGCAGTATCTTAGCCCAGTTTGTGAAATTCGTGGCTGGAAAACTTCGCGACTGATCAACTTTCTTGTGCCATGTCCTTGTTATTGTTGTTGTGCACTTAACACGCCGCCATCGTGTTTATTATGTATGAAGCGTAGTCAACGAGTCGCACTCACGCACACACACACACATACACTCTCCTTCTGTGTGTGTGTGTTTGTGTGTTTGATGTCAAAGTTGCTGAATAAGTTATATTTGGCTGCTGCCTGCTGTGTGTGTGCGCATTGTGTGCGTTTCTTGCTTGCGGCCCATTTAAGTTAGATTAGCCGAGAATAATATTAATCAATCACGCCTCAGGATTTTTTGGCCAGGCATGCGAAGACAGCCCGAGGGGCGGCTGAGAAGTTGAGCTGCCTGCCGTTGGCCATTTTGTTGCTCCATTTGCCTAAGTCTGTTGAAATTTGCCGCTGGCGCTGCTGGATTTGCTTTTATCTCATCATTGTTGCTGTTCGCCCCCTCCCCCCCTCTCTACTTCCTGCTCCCTGCTGTTCATGATGAGCTTCATCATGTTCCATCCTGGTTGACAGCTGCTGCTGCTGCCGTTCGTCTCGTCATCGTCACGAAAACGTGTCCTGGCTTAGTCAACTGGCTAAGAAAAATTGCCAAAAATGTTGTGTGTGTGTTGCCAACAAAATACTCTGCGTATTGTATATGATTGGCTCTGCCAATGTCCTGTCTGTATATCCTGTAACCTGTCAGCGTTTTTTTTGCCAGCGCCTTTGTCTGTCTGTTATAACATCATTTATTTAACACTGCGGGAACATTTTTATTTTTCTTTTTTCGCCGCTTCTTTTATTTGAATTTATGCTGATAATTTGAGCAGATGGAGAGAGGAAAAAAATAACTACACCTAGACAATGTCAAATGACAGCAGCTGCAGCAGCAGCAGCAGTAAGGTGTTTGCCCCCCATTTCCCCATTTTCCCCTCTCCAGTTTGGTTATGATTATTCTGCCACATGAAGACAACGCTCGCAACGCACTTTATCATCATGCACGAGGCAACGCTGCACAGTGAAAAAAATGTATATTAAATATTTATGCTTTGCCAGCTGCCAAACACACCCACACACACACACACACACACACACACACACCCACCTCACCTCTTACACACACGGCGTTTGGCAAAATTTTTGTGACGCAATATTTTAAGTAAATACTGATGGCCAATAACAACAACAGCAACATCAACGTGAACAACCAACAACAAAAAAAAAAACACAAGGGGGAATGTGAAAAAAGAGCAAGGAAATAGCTCAAATTTAACAGCAATTCATTTCGCTGACATCAAAGCATATATTCCACTTTTTCTTTTGGCATAAAAAATAGCTTAAATATGGAGCAAAGTTGCTCGACTAGAAGCTGCTCTGTGAGAAACTATAGACTGAAAACACTATCTATGAGCCACAGAATATTCTTTGTAGTGATATTCAAATTTTTATAGCTTTATATTGTTATATTTTAATTTATAAATTGTGTCAAAACTCTGTTTAATTCTTTAAAAACATTTTGAAAGTTGTTTTGATTTTTTATATATTTTTGTGGTTATTTGAAAAAGAAAATATATTTTAATTATATTTGAATTAAGTTTATGTGCGCATTAAATTGATAAAATATTTGCTCAATTATTTCTTCACATTTTGTTAGCCAAGCTAACAGTTCCCTTTGTAGCACGTCAACTTAAAAGTAAACATTTAATTATTGCAGTTTCCACCTTAAACATCACAAGTTTATGAGTTACCTCCAATCAATTCTGGTCGGAATCAAAAGCTTTAGCCCGTAATTTGTACTTTTTATGTTTATCTGCAGGGTATTAAAAGTAGCTTCAATTTTGTTGCACAGCTGCTTGTTGCATGTGCCTTTCCCCTCCCCCCTCCATTGCCTCTTCCCCTCTTTGGTATCATGTGTTATCATAAATTTATGAAAGTGCGCCATCAACAGTCGCACCCCACATGACAGCAGCTGCTCCTGTTACTGCTTACATCCCCCTCCACCCCCTTGCACCCACATCCACCAAAGTTGTAGGTGCAAATGTTGTTGCTGCTGTTGCGTCGTCATCAAGTTTTATGCGCATATTTGTTTTACCGTAAAAGTAGCTTGTACAGCAGGGGGAAGGATGGTATTGAGAGGGGGGGAGGGGCGTTAAACAGATTGCACACAGCTTAATGTCTACTAAAAATCGAATTGTGATCCATCAACTATGCTATATGGCAGTCATATACGAGCATCAGGTCGAAGTTCCGTTTGCCAGTCAGAAAAACGAAAAGAGAGAATCTTTCTATTTGAGGAGGAAAGTAGGGAAAATTTAGGAAAAAGTCATGCCTTGAGGGGGTGGAGGAGGGGGGTGGGGTTAAAGTTGCTGTCGCTTGTCTGACGTGATTTTTGTAGCGCATTTATGTATAATTTTATATTTATGAGCATGGCTGTTAAAAATGGCCAAGACGAGAACGTTCGCTGGCTCTGCGAGATGTGTTTATGCCCTTAATGCTGATTTATGGCGGCAAGGCGAAAAAGCGTTAACTTTGTGTGTGAAATGTCTGTATAGAAAAAGCAGAAATAAAATAAGCAAGTGAAATTTTTTACTGACTAAACATTAATCAAAGTTTAATGTCTGCCTAAAGAGCATAAAAAGGGTTAAAAAAGAAGGAATAAAAAACTGTTGCCTACTTTGCAGCGCACTTCATTATCAATGCACATAAAACGAGATGCGCTAAGCATTACTTGCATGTTTAAAGCAAAAACTACTGCAACAACAACAACAGCCAAAGATAACAACATTTGCTTTAAATAATAAATGCTCTTGAGGGAGAAAGTTGTAGGGGTAAAAGTTTGCTAGACCCAAAATGCAGGCCGCAGGCAGCAAAATCGACGCAAAGGCAAAAGGCGAAAAATATAAAAAAAGGAGGAAAAATGGCAACAGCTTGAAACTTGAGCAGCACTTGATGAGTTGCCGCAGGGCAGGGCGTTGCTGAAGGGGCGCTGGAGTGGGTGGGGATGGGTGATTCTACAACCGCAAGTCCCAATAAGCCACTTAAAAAGTTTATAATTAACAGCAGCAGCCGCAAACTCAAAACAAGAACAAGAAACTGAGAAAGCAAAAAAAAATATATAAAATAAAATAATAAAATTCAGCAGTAAATTAAAAATTGTTCTCGCTCGTGTTGTTGTTGTCGTTGCCTGGTTTCTTGATTTAAAAGCCAAGTTAAGCGGCAACTTCATTAGAGATCAGTTCAGACTCACAGCTAATCAAAATGCGCAACTTGTTTGTGCTCGTATTATTTTTAATCAATTAAGTACTGTCAAAAGCTGGCAAAGAAAAACTAAAACTTAAATGATGAGCTTCACACGTGACATGTCTGCCAACATCCTGCAGGACACTCACTCCTATACACACACACGCACACACTTACACACATGGACTGAGCATTACAATGGGCCATCGTTATCTCTGGCCATTTTGGTCGTGTCCTTTATATTTACTTATATGCAGTTAATAATTATGTCACTCCCTCGTCATGTGTGTGCGTGTGTGTGTGTGTGTGTGAGTGTTTGTCTCACGCCTCTTGTTATGGGAATACCCCTATTATATGCTCTGCTACTTCTAATAATGCGCCCGTTGCCTGTCCTCTTTCTCTCTCTCTCTCTCTCTATCACTCTCTCTCTCTCTATCTTACTCACTGCAAACCATAGACAAAAGCTTTCATTCAACTTCACCTCCTTCAGCCCAATTGCTGCCAAGGATTCGCAAACAAAAGCGCAACGACACACATGCTACCTCTTTCTACCCCATCTCTTTCCCACTCACTCACCCTCTCCCTCTCACTCTTTCCAGTGTGTGTGTGTGTGACAGCTGTTGTTCTGTTGTCTGGCAAGCGGATGTGCGAGCATTGTGTTGGCACATCCGGTTACATTATGAAACTAACACACATACAGTGACAAACAAACACACACACATACACTAACACCAATACACACTCTCACGTACTGAGGCTGTTGTGCAGTAAACTTAAATGGTGCGTCCTTCTATTATTTTCTTTTTTGTGCCGCTGCCCAGACTTTAGTTCCAGCTGGCGTTTGCCGTTGTGTGCTCTGCATTAAATATACTCGTTTACTCACACACACTCAAATACATACATAGACAGCCTCATTCGAGGCACTGTTCTCAAGTGTAACTACAGGCAACACAGGCCACACGTTGCGGCCATAACTCATGGGCCGTTAGTATACGAGTATATGGGCATCAGGATGCTTTTACCCAGCTAGTTATAGCATAAACACTACAAAACATAAACAAAGTTTAGTTAAACATCTAAAAAGTGTTAAAGAAATTGAAAAAAAAAATTAACATAATAAAAACAAAACAATTAATAAATAATATTGGGTTAATATTGAATTTTGTAAAACTAACTAAAGGTTATTTTAAATATAATAAACATAATAAAACAAAACAACTGTAAGAACAAATAGTAAAAACCATTGTATTAATATCGAATTTTGTAAAACTAACTAAAGGTAATTTTAAATATATTGCAATGTCAATCCTAGTGTTAATCCAACTGTTTCAATATTTCATAATATGTTCTGACTTGTGGCTCGAGGATGTTGAATAAAATAAAATAAATATGAATACAAAATCTACTCCAACTTTTCTGTTAGAATTTAGCTTTTTAAAACTACACACTATAATAGTCTGCTTAAAATTGTATTATACTATTTAAAAGGTGTATTGTTAAACAAAAATAACAATAATAATAATAATGCGGAAACAATAATAACAATTAACAGCAAACAAAAATTTTTATTGAAATTTTAATTTTAAATAAAAGACATAGCAAGATTATAAATTGCACCAATAAATTCATACTTCATTTTCTTTTTTTTTATATTTTATTGGGGAAAGTTAGCTCGTTTTAGACGCAAGTAATTTTTAATTTAAAAGTAACAGATAAAAATAAAATGCCAATAAATTTATATTTCATTAAATTATATTGGGAATTTTTAAGAAAACAACTTGTTTCAAATTATTTAAGATTTTCACAATCAAAGTAACCAAAATAATCTGAAATATTCAGAAAAAAATCAAAAATAATCCAAATACTCAAAAAGATTATTTTTGATTATATTTGATTGAATAATTTAAATAATTTTAAATTATTTTTGATTATTTGTAATCGTAATCATTAAATAGTTGGGCAAAACCGAAAATAATCGTAATTTAATTATTAGTTCGACTTTAAAACAAAAATAATCTAAGTACTAATGATTATGATTGCTGATAATTATTTGACAGGCATGTTTCCAACGAACTACAATCAAATATGCTTCTGTAAAAATAAAATATGATCTATAAAAATTTTAATTGAGAAAAATCTACAATTTTTTTTTTAGTAATTTATTTGTTTTTTAAATTTTGACTTCAAAATGTTGTTTCTCAGTGTAGTTTCATGTACTTTGTGTGTTGTTGCCGAGAACACACATTAAAGCCATCAATTTCGAGGCAGTTTTGGCCCAAACAGGTTATCGGCGCACAGAAAGAAGACTTGCTCCTTGCAAGGCAGTCCAAAAGTATTTCCACTTGCCACATTTCCCGCCCCAAAACGGAACGAGTATAGTAGATATTTTATGGCCCTACGCTGGGCACTTGGGTAAGCAGATAATTACATAAAAATGAATAATAATCTTTAATGATGCGACACGGCGATGTCTCCTGGGGTATTGACAACAGCTTATTGACAAAATGTGTTAATGATTTTGCAAATTGAATTCACAGCAGTCAAGTGAAGGCGATAGGGAAGGGAAGGAAGGAGAAATCCTTTGAGCTGCGGTCTGTGCAGCAGGAAGTGGACGGTGGACAATCACCTGCAGCCGGATGGCAATCTAAATATCCGGAAGTCCACAAAGGCAGCTGCTCAAGTTCAGACTCTAATCTCTGAGTGTGTGTGTGTGGGTGTGGCTGTGTGTGTGAGTGTGTGTGTGTGTGTGAGTGTCGGAAGCTGCATTTGATAAGGCACGGAAGTGTCTGGTGCAAAGCAAAGGGACCACAAGATGTGCTCAACTAATAACTAACATTTGGTGGACCACATAGAGAGAGACAGACCCAGAGATAGTGTGGGGAATAGTTGGAGGAAGGAGATAGAGATAGCGGGAAAGGGAGATAGACCGCTAAGCCAATGGACAATGAATCGAGTTAAGTGCAAGCAAAGCATAAGCGATGTAACAGAGAAAGGAGAAGAGAGAGAGAGAGAGAGAAAAGGGAGGTTATTAGTTGTCGGATAGTAAGACAAATAGCGCATATAAATAAGCCACTCGCTGACATGGCCGAGCAGCATCCTCCAGAGCAGATTGAGCTGCTTCGGCTCTATAAAGTAAATACAAATTGTAATAATGAGATAAGAACAATAAGCGCCATGGGATAAAGCTGAAGAGCGCTTCGAGCTGGCGATAAAGATAATGATAACGATAATCATGAGCTCAATTGTGAAGATTGTGAAGAGCTAAAAGAACAGCTGCAACTTTCATATCTCATCGTCAATGTTCAATGTCCAGCTCTCAGTTCCTTCTCTAAATCTCTCATATATTGATGTCTCGCTTGCCGAAGCGTGATTATGAGCAGGCTAAATGTATTAAGGCCAAGTTGATTGGCTCTGTCGATAAAGCACTAAAAATTGCGCTATTTGTTTGCTTTGCTGTGGGGGAAGTGAAATCAAAGGAAAGGGAGGAGTCTTCGTGATGTATTGAACAGATGTGTGGATAAGCTTGAGCCATAACAGCTGCTTGTTGGCTTAATCTCTGGCCTCCAGCAAAATTCCACAGTAAAGACAATCATTTTGGAGATTAACGAAGAGAGCAAAAATTAGAAGCAGAAGCAAAATCAACTTTAGGCTCCATTATAAGAATTCCCACTAATTCTATTAAATTTAAGTAAGCTATCATTAGATTAACGACCGCATTTGTGGCACAAATAGTTGGCCATCTTCAAGTTAATAAACTGCAATTGACTTTTGTCTGCAATTAATGATGGAATTGTTCCCAAAAAACTTCAGCTACAGATAATCTGTAAAATTTGTGGGCAAAAAGAGTTTGCTTTGTGCTGCTAACAAAAGTCTGAAAGTATGAAACAGTCTGGCAAATTGAAAGCTTTCTCAGAGTGCAGAGTCAGCAAAAGATGCAATCCAGCTGCATTTTGAGCTTAGCAAACAACTTGGAGTCGTGGAGGAGTTGAAATCGCAGCCGGATGCTCTACGGAGTCCGAGTCCGGTTCGATAGCATCCAGGAGGCAAACAGCAATCGCTGTCTGTCTGTCTGTCTGTGTGTCGATTGCAGTAACGCCTCATTTTCAATTGATGTATAGTAAGTATCTGCCGCATGCTTTTTTTTTAATGCTGCCACGCCCAGCATGTGGGCAGACAACGCAGGTTGCAACGTGGCGTCGTGTTTGTGGCCCCTTTAAGCTGTGCAATCATCGATGCACATCTCGATCTCTGCTGGCAACGTGCAACGCACATCCGTTAGTTATTTTCTGGATGTGGCAGGAACAAGGTTGAGGTGGAGATTGGGGTTGAGGTTGAGGTAGAGTTTGAGTATGGATTTGAGGCAGACGCACAGTCAACAACGTCGTCGTTTCTAATGCGGCATTGCGAATGCAACAGACAGCATTACACACACACACACACATACAGAGACAACACTAATACCAGCTCGCCAATCGTCATTATAAATTGAAAGACATTTCCAGCGCAGCGTCCAGCGCCTGCAGGCAAAAGGATATATAGTGGCAAAGTCTGAAGTTATACCCATGCTCCTTGCCTAACTGCATCCGGCGCAGGAGTCACAGTCAGAGCGAGAAAGAGAGAGATAGGGAGAGAGAGAGACAGAGAGAGAGAAAGATGCTCTGGCTTGGCAACTGATGCTGTCGTCCTGAACTGTGTCGTCCTGACTCTGTAACATGTGTCGCTTCAAGGAAATTGAATTTTTATTAAAGGAAAACATTTTTATTGCAGGTTATTTTCATTTTATTTTCGTGGGGGCAACTGGGAAGCTGGCCTTAGCTGATTGAAATTTCAGCATCCGCCGACTGCTGCCTGCAATTGAATTATCAAAACAAAAAATATATATAGAAAAAAAGCAAAACTTTTGCCGCTCAACTTTGACAGTTAACTGGCAAAATTAGAGGCAATGCGTCTAATTAAATTTACAACAAAATTGAAAAAGAAAAAATTGCTGATGGTAAACTTTACTTAAAGTTAGAGAACGCTTGACTAACTTTCAAATTGAATGATTTTTCAAAGATAGAAAATCCGGATAGTTGTTCCAAGTTGATGGCCAGAGTAAAACTTTTAAAAGTGAGCTCAATGTTTCTTATATTTTTCTATTCAAATTTACACTGCTAATCTTTTATAATCATATAACAAAGAGGGTCTTAAAATTGTAATGTGCATATAATTAATTAACATAAATTATTGTAAAAGAAACGTTTATTCAGAAATTTAAGTTATCTAACAATTTACAGGATATTTAGTCGTTTAGCTTCTGTGCACTTCTTATGTTAAAGTGTGGGCTTAACCCTATAAAGCTGGCAAGCAACGTTCGCCATTCGATTTTCCACTTGCGCGCTCGATTTTCCTGAGCTGTCTGCATTTTAATTTTTTCTCTTTCATTTTTAGCTGTTTACATGCCTTTTCAATTGAAAATTCAAGCTCAAGTTGTGCGCAATTTGGTTCTTCAGAGCCACGCCCAGTCAAACGCCCTTTGCCATTGTCAAGTGGATTTTGTGGCTTTAAAATTATTGTTGGTTAGATTCGAAAGGATGTGACTGAATAATATTGCAAGCGTTGTTGCAGTTCCTGATTTCTGTTGACTGCTCGTAAAAAAGTCAGTTGGGTTAAATGTCTGTCGTCCGTCCGTTCTTGTTCTCATTTCTTTGCCCAACGACAATAGAAGTCATTGAGTCATAAAATTTATAAAAGCATTTGCAATAAGCATTGCCAAAAGTATCCACAACTCTGCACTCAAAAAAAGAACGAAAATACAGATAAGGGCAGAGGGAAAACGACGATGAAAAGTAATAGGTAAAGCGAACAGGGAAAAATAGATATTTGGAATAAAATTCCTGGCCAGTACTTACCGTTTTATTGATTTTGAACATTCGCTGCGGTTTTTGGTATTTGGTTTGGTCATTTTTGGTCTCTGCTCTGCAATATCTGCAATGATGCAAAATTGAAATATGCACATTAAATTTGTATCTTTAGTTCAATTAAATGTTAAAATATTGCAAGTTATCAAAGCTTGGTATATTATGTAAATTAAGATCCTAGCACTTAAATGCTCCGAACAGTTTAAAAGTCACTTAATGTATTCAAGAAATTTAAAATTCAAATTAAACTGCAAGCACTATTAATTGAGGCAAATAATTGCAATTAAACATTGCATATTTAATGCTTTTCATTAATATTTCATTCGAGTTTTTTATGACTTTGCTCTTTTTAATGGCCAAGTGCCACTTTCAGCTTTAGCTGCAGCTTTTGTTGTTTACTTTATTTAAAAATTTTGAACATGCAAACTGCGAATTTGCAAGTCAAAATTCTAGGGGTGTAACCTTTAGCGCCAAAAAAAAAAGGTTAAACAAAAAAAATGACTCTTGGCAAGGGCAACAACTATGAGAATTATGGCCAGGCTGCAAAGAAAATAAAAGAGGGACGAAAAATATAGTAAGAGTGAAAAACAAGAAAATAGTCGTCTCTGGGGATACAAGGACAAAGGGAACTTTGCACTTTTGTTTGCCGTCACGTGCACTCAATAAACTTTGAACAAATTTGCATTGGCTACAACAACTCCCTGACACACACACATACACTCAGACATTGGTGTTGCCTGTTGTTGCAAGCAAAAAAAAAAGGAGAGACAAATGAAGGCAGGAAGGAGGAAAAAGCAACGCATCGAGTTTCAGTCGCAACGGAAACAAAGTTGAGCATACAACGTCCATTTCCGTGTTTTTGTTTGTTGCATCATTCGATTGAGCTCGATTTGCAACGGCTTTTTTGTGCCACAGATTTTTGGTGTTTCCCAACTTGCCCAACAAGCGGCTTAGACCGAATCTGGCAACTGTGAGTCTGACATCTTTAAGGATCAGCCGATGTAAAAAGTCTTTGCATGGTTTTTATTATTGTCAATCAACTGATGAAGTCGAAAATGAAATGAAATGAAATGAAATGCAAATCGAAATGCAATTTGCAGCGTAATGAAGTAACCCAATGCCAATGGGAACGAGTCCTAGAAACGAGAGTCCCGTCAAGGAAATGAGTAAATATCAACAACAACAACAACAACGAAGATGTGCTTGGCCAGCAGCAGCAGCAGCAGTTGGAAAGCCAGAAAATACTCACTTCCCCAGGAGAAAAGCGAAATGCATCAGCAACATTGGGTGCATAATCAACAGTGGGCGGTGGTATGTAGGTGGGCGTGGCCGTGTTGCATCTGCAAACGAAAGCGAGAAAAAGACTTTTTCTACTCTTTGTTGTTGTTTTTTTTTTGTGTTGCTACTTGCAATTTATGCAAGAGTCAAATGTTGATTTGTGGCCAGGTCCAGACGTGGAGCAAGACCAGCATCAGGAGCTGAAGCATCTCCAGGACCTGGAGCAGGACGAGGACGAGGACCAAGCATATATTGATTTAGTGCGGTCTGTGCACGGTTCGAAGGTGCACATTTCATGCGCTTTGCCTGCTTATACCCTGTAGTCAATAACACTTTTATGTAAGGTATGCTTTAGCTACAGCTAAAACTGAAGAAATAATGCAAAAATTATTTGTATTATTAATATTATTATAACTAATATAAGTATTATTATTATTTATTATTTTAAATATCAAATCAAAAATTTTCTTATTTTCGTTCTAATATTGTTTAACATTAGTATTATTATGATTATTTTTATTATTTAAAAATTCAAATCAAAAAGTTTCTTTTTTTGCCCTACTAGTCAGAAATGATTGCTAAAAATGTGCCACCTTCGTCTTTTACAGGGTATCTGCTAGTCCATTATTATGCATCAGAATATGCTGATTTGTTGTTTTTGTCTGCTGTTATTTTAAATTTGCTTCTACGTCTGCTTTTTTAGAATTGAAGTCGAAGTAGTTTGCCATTTGCATAATAATTGGCCTCATGAATGCGGGCATACTGAACTGAAAGCCAGCGCAAAAAGGGAATGCGAAATGCAAGGAACAGGGAGGGAAGAGGGGCAAGAAGATGAAGAAGTAGTTGTGGTTGTGGCAACAGCAAAAAGGGCAAACAATTTGCGCTACGGCAGAGCTATTGATGGAAATGGATCAGAGCATCATCAGAGCATTAGAGTGCCATGGAGAAGGAGAAGAGACTGCACTTACAGCCTGATTGCATTTCTTGTTGAAAATGCATTTTAAGTATAAAGTCAATGAGCTTTCCTCAAAAACAACTTGGGAAATACTTGTCCTCAACTAGCATTCAGTTATAAATAATACTGTGTTGATTACAACACGACAAATCTGCTGAGGCTTGAAATTAAATCTATTGACAAAATCGCACGGTTCTCTGCTCCATTTTCCGATCCTACTCGCAAGCAACCCTTAAAAGTGAAGGAATTAAATTGGCACTATTTGGCAAAATGATGTATTTATACCTCAGTCGTTTCTCCCACCTCCAACCCATCTGTAATTTGAGTCCTTGGTCCACAGCTGCCAAAGAACCAGACCCAGACTCAGACCCAGATGCAAACCCAGCTCAAGTTGATTGAAAAGTTACTTTTTTACCTTTCGCTCTTGCCTTTTGCATTTTGTCAAGGGTTTCAATTTAATAACAAGCTACGTCAGCAGCCAGCTGAGTACTCGCCAAAGTATTTTTATGCATTTTTAAAAGTATTTTTAGAGGTAAGAGTACTTGTCGATGGCAAAGCTTTGGAGCAAGCAACTTTCACCGACTTATAGCTGACACATTGACCATTTTTTAAAAAGGACACTCTGAAATTTTATTATAAATTTTATTTAATGATGACCTCGTTGACATTTTTACTACAGTCTTATGATTTTCCTTTAAAATAACTTTATTTATTGGCAAATTATTTAAAATAAATGAAACACTTACAATACTCTAAACTGTTTTCTATCGTTTATCGTTTACATATGACTTAACCGCCTGCTATTCCCCTATCTCCTGCTTTTCTCCTCCATCTTTCCTTTCCTCTCTTCCCTTTCCTCTCTTTCTATCTCTATTGACAACAGGAAATTATCGGTTGAACGCCATAAATTATGCCACACTTTACTGCATTCTGCTCTGGCATTATTGTCCTTCCTCCCATCAGCCCGACCGCGGCTAATGGCAAATGAAGTCAGCTGTAATTTATACCTCTTTATAAGCATTTAAACTTGTTTATATTTATTTTCCACATTTTTTTTTTTTTACTTTCCATAGCTTTGCATTTTATTTACACCTGGCTAATAAATTACTGTAATTAATTTTCCAAAAAATGTTGCATTCTATTTGCTGGTTTTTATTACATTATTATTGTTAATCATTTTAATTGGTATTTGTGTACACAAATGTTTATGTTGCGTTTAATTAAAATCAATTTGATAAACGACATAACTATTAAGTTCTATTATCGCATCCGATCAAACTCAACTAGTTGTCAAGTTTTTTGGTTTGTTTATTCGACAATTAAAAGTATGTTTATTTTCTTTTTAAGCCGTTAAATAGGTTGTAATTAATTTGAATGAAATATGAAAAATATACATATATTCTTTAGAAATCTGCCCTTAAAAATTTTAATTAATATCACGAAAAGCGTATCGAAGTAATTTTGATTTACATGGTGTAGAGGGAGTTATTAAATTGTGTGTGTTTTTTTTTGTGAAATATTTATATGCAAATTAACAGCAATGTTCGCATTGTATGTCATAAATTTAGCTTAAAGCCGATTACGTATACGACGTGTTGTCAATGCATTTCCGACTATTAAGCTTTAACTGTGTAAGATTCGTTTGCTAATGAACACTTTTTGTTGAATCTGCCTAGGGATATGGTATTATGAGAGAGATTTGAACAAAGCTGGCTAAATCAGTGCAAAGCAAACCCAGTTCGTTCATCGATTTTCAGATAACATTTTTGGTAGTCGACAACGAGAGATGACACTTAAGTGTGTGGGGCATTGATTACACTACAGACGAGTGAGAGTTCAGAGTTCAGAGTTTACTTAGCAACCTCAGGCTCACAAATAGACGAGAGACTTTTAGTCTCACTGTGTCTGTAAGTTGAAACGACTGAGAAATCCCCCAGCAAAACTCATCGTTGCCAAATCTCTGTGTGCATTGGCAATCAGTGTTAAATAAACGACCAGACATAGACCCGACCATGCAGTATAGTGTAGCTGGAGGAGGGGAATGGCAAGGACCAGTATAAGGATGTCAAGTTGACAGGCATACAAAATGCAACACTAGCTCAAACATCAGCATTTATAAAACTTGCAACAGTTTTTAGAGCTCTACTCAGAGCTGTCTGATTGATTTTCAAGTGGAAACCAAATACCACACTATCAGACATTTGCCTGTGGCCGATTTTGGCCACAGCTTTTGGCCAGATTTGTGCTAAACTTATTATGAGTTTCTCAGGATTCTGCATTGTCTGTTGTATTGGCCGTAAATATGGGCAAAAAGACATTTTAATTAGATTTTGCTGCTGCTCTTAATTAGTTTACTTTCGAGCTACGTGTGTGTGTGTGTGACATTTGATAAGACACACTCTCTTGGCTAGATATTAATAAACAGAGCATTTCCATTAATTCCATTAATTGATTTGCATTCTGATATTCCGAATTTCTCAGCATAATTGAGCTAAAAGCGTTTTATTACATCTGATGTCGGCTCATGCATTATGCGATTATGTTAATTCACAAATACATATGCACAGCTGTATACACACACACACATACGCACACTCGCATACACTCTTAGATTGCCTGCAAGCATTTATGTTTATCTAAAATTAAATTTATGTACTAACCACAAAATTAAATTGCTTCAATGATCCAAAACTTTCGTGCTGTTCTTCGTCTCTCTCTCTCTCTCTATCTCTTTCTCTGCTCTCCCTCTCTTTTATACATCACATAAATCTCAGTGTATGTTTTTGCAAACTGTTGTAGTTGTTGCTGTTGTTATTGTTATTACAGTTGTCCAGATTTAATATGTATTATGCAAATTATTAATGCAAGCTGAACACGATAAATACTTGTCCATTTGCAAATTTAAGCTCTGAAAGGTTGCAACTAATTTGTAAATGCATGTAAACTTTCATATTATATATATTAAACATTCTAATTTTATTGAAAATTGCAAATAACTTTTTTCCCTAACCGACAAAATTAATGCTATGCATTTAAGCAATTCAAATTAAATATTTTTAGTGAAAGACAAATCATTTTTAGTTCTTCTAGAATCCGAAAAATTATTCTAATCAAATATAAGAAATTTTTGAATCTGTATTTTCTCCTAGCATATCAAACTTGGTATTTCTTGGTAAATAACAATATATATATGATTAAATAAAATAGAGTATCTTGAATAACATTTTAGACATTGTGATGCAATTTACAAACTAATCAGAACATTTGAAGTTGTCTTCTAGTGCCTTGTAGACACATTTCAACAAAGTTATTATATACTTTTATCGCAGGATGTTAAAACTATGCAATATCTGTTAAGCGTCTGCTCCAAGTTGAGTTATCGCTCTTTCTGCTGTTGCTGCTTCCCTTATAATTGACTGCTGCAAGTTGCAGGCTGGCAGCAACAAAAGTTGCCAGGCTAATCAGTTGCTGAAGTTGTCAAGGAGAGTTAAGAGTCTCGGGCAGAGTCTACAAGTAAACTTGACACATTATGAAAACGCTTTCGGCCAACTCTTGAGCTGTGTTCTTTGCCTGCTATCTACTTAACTTGATGATATTTTGCACGTCAAATGAGAACAGGTTGGCGCAGAGAGAAAGCTCTATCAATGATGGTGGAAAAATAATGGAAATTCTTTTTGTGTGCGCGTTTTGCGCTCTCGACACCTCGACATAGAAAATGATGTGTCGAAAACATATATAGCACAGAAGACTAAGCTCAGAGCCCAGAACCCAGAGCAAGGCATTGACAAGATGATGCCTCAGCGATATGAGACTTGAGACTGTGTGTGTGTGTGTGGTGTGTGTGTGTGTGTGTGTGTGCGTGTGTGTGTGTGTGTGAAAGGTTAACGTGCAACAGACAGCGGCAGCAGAAAGAATGGGAAGAAAAATGAAACGACAGGAAGTGAGTGAAGCAACGAGCTGATTTATTACAAGTCGATGCCAATGTCGATGTCGATGTCGATGCCGCTGATAAGCAAAGAAATGAGAGAGATGGAGGAAGTCGAGGAGAAAGCAGGCGAGCAGATAAGACCCGCCAAGCAAATGCAATTGGCAGGAATTATGGAAGCAGGCGATGAGATCTCATCTCTCAGAGACTGACTGACTGACTGACTGACTCACTGAGTGCCAACTTCATCAAGCTGAGTGGCTGGGATGAACTTCTAATGAAATTTGCCTAGCGCCCAAAAAAAATGTGCAGCTTTAATATGCTTACATATATTTGTGCATTAAAATATTCAAAAAAAAAAAAAAAAAAGGGAAAATGTGAGCACCAAAAAAAAAACTAGATTATAGTCAGAAGACTGAAAGACAGAGAGTGAGTGAGACTCCATTAATATTGTGCGCTCAGGTGAACTGCAGCTGCTCAGGTGAATCTGCCCCTTGATGGATGCTGTTGCCACATCTACAACTTTCCACCTGCTGCTGCTGTTGCGCCTTGCCTCGCTTGATAAGAAGAAAATGCACTCCCAGTGGCAGCTATTCACAGCGCTTGTCATTTAGCTTGAGCTGTCTTTTGCTTTTCTTACACTTTTTCCCACTCTCATTCCCCATTGTTCTTGTTGCTGTTGACATTGCATATTTTACGGCATTTCGTTGGCTTTTTTTAAGCTGACATTCGTTTTGGATTTTCGCAGCGCTTGTCATGAATTATGAAAAATGCTCCTAAATGTTGCCACATGAAAAATTGCCAGACACTCGCTGCTGAAATTCTTTCTAAAGGCAGCACTTGAGCATATACTATGTATGATATTTCCAACTATTTTAAGTAAGCCTTATGCATGACTGTGAAATTATTTAAGCTAAAAATATAAACGCTGTATTTATGCGCTGAGTTTAGTCTTTAAATAAATAATAAACTATTTTTGGGTGCAGACCAAATGACATGACATTTATTTAACATTTGTGATTCTTACAGTAGTAGTTTGGTAGAGTAAATGTTTTGTTTGGAATTGATGAAGAAATTTATCTTCAGATGATCTGAAAAAAGGATCACTCAGAAGCACCTTAAAATTATTTCTAAATAATTTAGTATAATATTATTTGATGTATCTAAATTTTTCGCTTAGAATAAAAGCCGACAAATATAATAATTTAATAAAATAATTCTTTTCAAGGATGAGTTTTCAAATTACAGCGGTGCCCAAAAGTATTTTGGCACCCTTTAAAGTTATTTCTACTCAAATTTTGAACTTGGTTCATGTAAAGTTTGGAATCAATGGAAAGGTCTTTTGAATTCGTTTTGAATGATACAAAACTTTCCTTAAAACTGTATTTTTTGCAGTTTTTAAAAAATTATAATTCATTTTCATTTAATTCTAGATCTAAACCTATTTATGATTGCTATAAAAACACGACACCCAACTAGTTACTACAATACATAAATGAACCCAAAATAATGACTTCAAATGCCCGGCACATTCATTATGCAAAGTGCAGTCAGAGTTTATGTTTTTCATTATTTGTGCTGTGGTTTATTAGATGCAACATTAAATGCCACAGCTGCCGCACAAATACTCATAACTTGTGTCCACTTCATCTAATTACGAAAGTTGCCGCGCAGTTGTTGCAGCTGCTTGATAAATGGCTAAAAAGTCGACGCGTTGCCTTTTTCAATATGTTGCACGCATGTCGCATAAACTAGATGGGTGGGAAAAAGGAGGCTGCCACGCCCCTATCAGTTCATGCAGTTGCCACTGACAGTTGGGCCAGTTGTGGTCGTTACCTATCCTAGATCCTGGTTTGTCCTGTCGTCTTGTGGGTCTGTCGTCCTGTGGCACATGGCAAGTGTCGAGCTCTTTTGCAGCTGCGCGCAGTTTGGACAAAGTTTTTAAATTAATGGTGCAAAGTTTGTAATTAAATTACAGACTACTAATACACACACACAAACATACATAGGCAACTGATAACTTTAATAAATATTTCAATGTCTGTGTGGCATTTGTGCATTTGTGTGTGTGTGTGAAAGAGAGGACTCAAAAGTATACAGAATTGAATTGGTTTTGCCTTTAGCATTGTTGTCATTTCTTTATAAATATATCTGGCCAAGAGTGAATGTGTGTGCATGTGTGTGAATGTGTGAGAGCGGTGGTTGGGGTAAATTATGCATTGCCAGATGCCGTAACAATATATTAAGCCGTTAAGTGAGGCGAGTGTTGCTGCTGGAGCACAGATTGTGAATTGTATGTATAAATTGCGTATACGTAACGTGATGTTGCTGCTGTTGCTGTGACTGTTGCTGCTGATGAAGCAAACACGGCAACAGCAACAACTGCCAAAGAGATATAGACAGAGAGAGAGAGAGAGAGAGAGTAGGGGAGAGAGAGAGAGAGAAAGAGAGAGAGCGAAAGATGAGTTGACATAATTACAATGTATTAAAGTTATGGCAAATGGCCATGGGAATGGAAATGAAAATGGGTTTTACCAAGGGAACAACACTGTAAATGAGTGTGTGTGTGCGAGTGTGTGTGTATGTGTGTGTGTCACAGCTATAACAACAACGACAACTGACAGCAATGCAATGCAATGCATTTTTGTGTGCAACAATTATGAATCTTGCGTTGTGTCGCGTTGAGTGCTTGACTGACAGCTGAAGCGTTGCCAGAACGTTGCAACACGGCCAGAAGGCCAAAAGGACAGATAGACAGTCAGTCAGTCAGTCAGTCAGTCATATATGAAGACATCAACAGGAATGGCAACAGACAGAGAGAGAGAGAGAGAGAGAGACAGAGAGAGCACAGCCCGTTGGCATTTTTACATGAATACCATTGCAATTCTCCATATGACACCGGACACTGTGGGGTAAAGAGGAGTAAAGAGGGGAAGAGGGCAGGAGAATGTCAGCAGAACGCGTTTCGAGCACGTTTCAAATGCCAGCAGAGAATAACAACATCTCTCTTCTCTCTATATATAGAGACAATGTGACGAGCAATTGCAGCGCAATTATACACAAAAAAAAGTGGGTTTGAACTTAAAGCGAATGTGTTGAGAAGTAGAAAAAGACTGTTGATATGAGATAGTAAACTTTAGAAGGTAGACTTTTGTAAATAAACTAACAGCTTAAAGAGAAGATAAAGTAGAGATAAAGCAGAGGAAATGATAGATATAGAATGCTGGATAAAATCAAAGGTTAGGCAACTTAGATTTATGCTAGGTTATACTTGGAAAGAAAAGTATTTAAATATTTAACAAGCACGAACAAAAATAAAACACAGCAACCTAAAAGTTAAGAGTAAGTTAATGATAAAGAGACAAAAGCCTATTTAGAAGAGTAGAAATAAATATCTCTTATTAGGAGAAATTCTTGGAATAAAACGTGTGCATAATTAGTAGTTAACCTGCTGCAAAAACACAACTAAATCTAAAGGTAACTGTCAGACCCAGCTCAAGCTCTGAGCTTTCAAAGTTATTATTAGAATTAAATTGTTGAGCATACTCGAATTAACAAATCAAATGAAATGACAGCAGCAGTACAGAAAAACAAAGCAAACAAATGGCAAACTAACAAAACAGATTTAATTAATGGCAACTACTTTGCAAATATATTAAATTTAAGCAACCTGTAGAGACAGAAAGACAGAGATACAGAAAGAGAGAGAGAGAGAGAGACAGAGAGATAGGGAGGGAGCAGGAGATATGGCAATCATTTGAAAAGCCATTTGTAAATAACATAACCGAAAAGCATTAAAAGCTAATCCCGTTTTGAGCCAGCAGCCGGCAGCTGAACACGTTTCATTCCAGGCGATTTTGGTTTGGGTTTTGGGTTTGGATTTGTGTTTGGTTTCAGGTTTCAGATACAGATACAGCTACACTTTCGGTTGCCTCCTGATGTTGCCACACTGTGGCAACGCCTGTGGCATCAACGTGAAATCCATGGCACAAATCCACGTCACTCGCTGCTTAGCCAAATATTTTTCCATTTTCGTTCAGCGCTCGCGTTGCATATTTATGTGATTTATTATGGGAAAAGCTTCCCCCCCCCTCCTACTCGTATTTTCCTCTCTCTCCGCCCACTGCTGTGTAGCTGGCCAACCCCAAGTGACCCCTAAGCCTTGGCCCAACTGTCCCGTTTCGAGCTTTTGGCCTAGAGCGACAGCCTGAACGACATTTTCTAAAGGTTAAAAACAAAAGACAGCCGAATGAAAAAAAAAGAAAAAATACGAAAAATTAGGTTTCAGCTTTTCCTGCCTGCCTCTTCCTCTTTCTGCTGCTGCCCCTAAGGCCACGTTGATTCCTGGTATATGGCCAGGTGATTCTGGCCCAGGTCAGAACCGGCAATTGGGGCCGACCTCTTGATTATTAGCGACGATGCTTATAAATTCGCTTCAGTTTCGGATATTCTTTTTCCTTTTTGGGTGTGTTCAATATGCTCGACACGGACAGCCAACAAATCCTGTTTTAAGGCTACTTTTAACATTGACGATGTTCGTGTCTGACTGGGCAGCAGTTGCTTCTGTTTCTCCTGCCTCTGCCTCTCTTCTGGCCAAGTCGAGTCTTGTTGCCTTTTAAATGTTTATGCCAATATTTACATTCCTTAGGTTTGGCTCGAAGCCACAAAAATATATTTGATTTTAACACGAAAATAAATGTGAAATGCGGTAAATTGTTAGAGCCGTTCTTGCTTATATTTTAGACGGTCAGACGGGGCGTGGCTCTATCGCTGTCCTTATCTCTATCTCTGTCTTTGTCTCACTTTTGTTGTTGTTGTGGCAATCCTGATAAGCGCACACTTTGATAGATGGCTCTAATGGCGACCCAAATATATTTTTGCCTTTGCCCTCAGTAAATTTATTATTATTATTGCTGTGTTTGTTGTTATTATAATGCCTCTTCATCTGCTTGTTGTTGTTGTTCATGTTGTGCTGCCATTTTAATTGAAAATTGTGTGCGTGTGTGAATTTGTAAAGATACAGAAAAGATAGTGCTGTCTCTATAACCCGTAACCCAAATACATATATAACGTGGCATAAAATAAACAAGTTTCTTATATTAAAGCGAAATATTTTGTATCGAAAATATTTTATTTTTGATTTAGATTTTTATGATTTTTAGACATTCCTTGAGCTAAATAAAAGGAAACATTGAAGTCAATAGCTGATACTCCTGATTATAATTAGAAAAGAATACAAATAAATTGAAATAAAATGTGAAACATAATAGAATATATAAGATGAAAAACAAACTAATAATATTTAATTTAAACTTCATTTTAATTGAGTCAAAAATTATCCTTGAGAAAACTAACTATATACGGAGAAAACAGAATCAGATTTCTTATCAACCATCTCTTAAGTCAACAACAGTTTCTGAATTATTTGCACAAATGCTTTCGCAAATTAATATTGTTCATAATTAATTCAAAACCTTCTTTTCTTTCTCACACTTTTCTGTTAAATAACTTGTCATTCCATATCCCAAAAACATCTTCATTAAACTCTTCACATAAATATTTGTCGCCTTAAACTGGGTCATAAGTGCGTTCAGTTATCACAAATAAGTAGTTGACGCATTAATCTCAATTAGTTGCCTCTCACCAATTAGTTGCATAATCAACTTGTCAGCTGTCAATTAAAAGCTAAATTACAACAAATAATAATAGAACAATTTGTAGCGTTGTGAATTTAACTATGCAAATCTCACACGCAGCTGCTCAAATAACTGACAGCACTCTGAAAGCTTTCATTGCCATTTCTATTTCTATTTTCATTTGCCAGCTGCGAAATCTCAGCAAAATCAGATTAAATGCGTTTTAGGCCACCTTGAGTTGTTATTGCTGTCTTCTAACCATTCCTTGAGGGGATTTTCATTTTATGCTAACTATTTTCATTAATTAATTTACTTGCAATTGCTGAGACAGCGAATCCTCAGCGATTTCTTGGCCGTATTCCGTATCCGCAATCCTGACCAGCCACATAAATATTTGACTTGGCCAATGCCGAAACGCCTTCAACAACAAGAGAAGAGAAACTCTTTCAATTTGCAGTCACTGCAAAATGCTAATGGAATGAGTGTCAGTCAGTCAGTCAGTCAGTCAGACAGTTGCTTGCCGCATCCTAAGTACAATTAGATTGTGGCAAGACAGAGTTGCCAGCCGTCTTCTTATCGCGACTGCACTCGCTGTTCTCTCTTGTCTGTTCTCTGTTCTCTGTTGTTTGCTCTTGTGGCATGCAACTTGGCAGCAGCATAAAAAATTGCCCAGCCACAGAATCTTGAACAACTGTAACAACAATGGCGCTTTTGGGGCCCAAGCTAACTTCTGTCCCTCCGACTTGTTCTTGACTTGTTTTTTGAGTAATGAAACCGCCGTTTCTTGGACGCTGGAAATTTATGCGCCAGTTGTGTGTTTGCAAATCCGACGGATTAATTATTACAACTTGGCAATGTTTACAATGAATTCTGCTGCTCTTGGTTATTTATTTTCATCTTCAACGGCTTCTTGATGTTGTTGCTTAAGTAACTTAACTTGCCGCAGTTTTTGCTAAGCCTTCCTCCGACTTTGTGGCAAAGTTTTGCTACAGATTGCAATCGAGAGTGGCACAAGGAATCAAAAGAGAGCGAGAGAGCGATGGAGATAGAAAGCTGCCTCATTGGCAACTAAATTGAACGCGCACAAAAACAATTAAAGGACTCGCACAAAATTGCAGCTGTGTGGCAAGTGGAAAAAGTGACAGAAGAGGCAAGTGGCAAGTGGCAAGTGGCAGGCAGCTTGCTTAGTGACTTGTGCATGTGATGAAAATTTTTAATTAAAAACTAATGTTGCGAAAATATGAGACAAGGCAAAATGAGGTTAGACGGCAGAGAGAGGGAGAGAGAGAGTCAGTGAGACAGAGACAGGGAGGGGAATTCTCTGAGGCAGCACACAGATACAAACACACACAGACAAAGTAAATTACGCCTAATTGCGAGTGTTTAATTATGCACTAGTTTAATTTTATGGTCTTGTGGTTAAGCAGAGAGAAGGAGAGAGAGATTGGAAAGGGGAAAGGGGAAGGAGCTGAAGGGGAGTCTCGTCCTTTTTGGCTTCAACTGGCGCACAAAATAAATGGCAGCCACATATAAAGACATTAGACAAACAGGAAGTGGATGCTTTTGGCCAGCTTTGGCAGCTTTCACACACACACACACAGACACACACACAGACACACACGCACACACACAAAGTGGAAATAAGCAAAACGTTTGTATTAACATACGTTACGTTACGAGCTGTAACTGAAAGGATGGCCTCCATTTTGGGTGGTGCTGCTGGTTTGCCTCGTTGTTTAGTCCGTCTCTGATCCTTTCCTGCTCCAATCTCTCTCTCTCTCTCTCTCTCTATTCCCCGAGTCTCTCTGGACTTTAGTCCGCTTTAATTTACAAAAGCAAAAGGCAACCAAAAGTAGCAAATAATTACGGGCTACGTAAGCGTTGATAACATAAAAGGATTTCCAGCTAAAGCACAAACACATAAGGCGTCATTTACGACCATTGTCACTCGTCCTGTTTCCTCTCCCCCCGTTTCCCGCTCTCGTTCCCCCCTGACAACTATGGTATGTAGTTAGTTGATGGGCGGCTTTTGCTAAGGACTTCACTTCAGCACTCACAACTCGCACTGGTACTAAAGAGATTGTTTTCTAAATTGTTTTTGGCATAATAGAAACTACGATAGTTATATGCGTATTTATGTTGTGCTTCAGCGGAGAAAGTTCAAGAAGCTCTGACTTGGACTTGACTGTGAAATACCCGTACTTTATATTTTGCTTGAGATGCCAAAAGATGCGAATATTACAGCAAATGCATCAACAATTGTTATTTTTAAAACTATTCGTTGTCATAAAGTAAAATTGTTTAAAATTCCGAAATAAATAAGTAAATAAATAAATAAATAAATAAATAAATAAATAAATAAATAAATAAATAAATAAATAAATAAATAAATAAATAAATAAATAAATAAATAAATTAATTAATAAATAAATAAATAAATAAATAAGTAAATAAATATATAAATAAAGAAATAAATAAATTAATAAAAAATAAATAAATAAATAAATATATAAATAAATAAATAAACAAATAAATAATTTTTAATTATTAATGTTATTATTCACTTTGTTTCACTAATTTAAATTTGTTTGTTGAGTGTTTTTTATTTTATACCAATTTTAAAATAATAAATCTTTAGAATTTTTATAGTAGCTTTCTGCCCTAATTTTATCATAAATTAAATTAAATTAAACTTAGTTATAATGTGAATAAAATTTTATATTTCACAAAATACATTTTTTTAAATAATTTAGATCAGTGCTGACTGTATTTTTTTGTTCCCAGTGTCAATTGAAAATACATATAGAGGAAAAAATCAGCACTAGAGCCATCTGGAGCTTTATTTATATTTGCTTATATTCAAATAGTTAAAATAGTTAGCTTATTTAAAAATAATTATTCTTGATAGTTTTACAATTATAATTTATTTTAAAACGCCAAAAGAAAGATATTTCAACAGTCAATTTTAAACTGACAAATGTCCACACAAGTTGTGTGTATCTTTTGAAAGTGCCGAAAAGTAATTCGAAAGAAAACTTGTCTCTAAACAAAGAGCCAAATTGTGGCCAGCTAACTTTGGCCACAGTTTACCTTTGGGGCATGCCACTTTTCAAACAACAACAAAATGGGAAAGAAAAACTGGCCAGAAAACTTATAATGTGTGCAAATTGGCCTATATAAAAATCATGTGTGAAAATTTGCTACTGAAAAGGTGAAGTCTCTGCTTTTTCTGCTCTTTCCAGTTGGCCAAGTGGGGATGGTCAAGTTGGACACAAAAATTTCTTGAGCATTTTTGGACTTTTGGTGACCTTTTGTGTGTGGTTTTTGGCCTCGGGGGAGGCTTCAATTAGGCTCGAAAATAGATGGTAAAAACCCTTTCGTTATCAACACCTTGTCTGCTCTGGGACAAATTGGACATGCCATGAAGCGAGGCCAACAAACAGAGCCGGGCTAAATATACTTATTTCAAAAGCAGAGGGAGAAAGGTATTGCAACAAAGAGTTTTTCTTTTTCTTTTTTTTTGGTATTGTTGGTTTTTTGGGTTTGCTCAGCTCTCAGACAATTTAAAATTAATTGGTTTCCATGTCGGGCAGGATGTGCAGGACCTCTCTGTCTGTCTTAGAAGTAGAGAGCACTGAAAAAGGGGCTACAAATTGGTCAGCTTTTGGCTCGGCCAACTTCGTGCTCTTCTTCTTCGTCTGCATATCCTGTGTGCGGTTTTTCACGCAAAATGAAATCATTTGAAAGTGTTTGCCCAGCTCCCTATTGCAAACCCCCAGCCTCATCCCAACCCCAACTTCTCTGGCAATAAAGGGCGCATCATCACAGAGCAAACAATAAAGCAAAATGGTTTCCTTTTTCCATTCCCGTTCTCTTTTTTTTTTTTTTTTTGAAATTTTATTCCTCACTTTTTTTGTTGTTGTTACTGGGAGATGTTTCAGAAATTTGCGTAACCATCAAAGGGATGAGTTGGCTGTCGTGGTTGGGGGTTGAAAGTTAAGGGTGCAGCTGATGAGGCGCTGGCTAATTAAATGAAAATTCATTGCGTATGCTGCAAAAATGAAAACTTTTCGGTCATTTAATGCTGGCTGTTCTCGTTCTCGTTGTTGTTGAAAAGTATCTCAGCACAAATTCCAGCACCGAACAATGTGTGTGAGTAGCGTACAAAGTTGTTTTGTTAATAAGATACAATGTTGTTGTTTATGTTGTTGTTGTTTGTTTAAAAAAAGAAAAGTTGCGAGTTGCCTGGCAGTCGTCGCTGCTTCGGCATTTATTTGAGTTGTAGTACAACAAAAGGCAGACACAGATACTTACACACACATGTGCATATAATTACTTTGTGTACATTTGCATGGCAACACACTCACACACACAGATAGTCGGGGAATCAGTGCGAAACATTGTAATGCGTATACGCAGTGTGTGCTACATTCACATTCTCGGCTCCCAACTTTGCAGTCTCGAGTCTTGGCATTCTCCTGTATTCTGTTTCTGCTGACGACTGTAATATGCTGCCATGTTATGTCGTAAATGTCGCTTTTTATTATTTTACATACATGCCTTTGTCTCCCTGTGTGGGCGTGAGGATGTTACTGTCTGTCTGTCTGTCTGCTGTGTGTAGCGTGTTTTGTCAGCAGCTTTCGCTTTTTCAAGCATCTCTCGGCTTTTGTTTTATTTACATTTCAACATACGCGTTTACCGAGGCTCACTGCCATCTAATTTTCTATGTAACAACAAGACAACAAGACTGACAGACAGACAGACAGACAAGCAAGAAATGCCAGAGCTAAAGGAATGTACAACATTTACAACTGCTGCTACTTTGCGCTAATATTTAATGGCGTTGATTTTTATAATTAAATTGAGGGACAGAGGCAGCAGCTGCTTCAGATCCAAACTGATTACACACATACAAAAAAAAAAAGAAAAGTAGAGCAGAGAATATAAATGAGAAGGAAGTAAAACGAAACAACGAAATGAACATGAGACAAGACAATTTATATGCATAAACAACGCACACGGTACGAATTCTCTTTCGTACCAGCACTTTGCCACATTTGTCACACCTGGCGTATACGTAATGTGTTGTCAGACACACACACATATGTACATACGTACATATAACTTTGTGTCTGCTCATTTTTATTACCTACCTCGAAAGCTGATTTATTTGCAGCCTAATGAAATTTGTTTCGTGTGCAGCCAAGTGAAAAGCTGCTTTGCTCAAAAGCATTTCAAATGCATTGCCTGGCAATTGGCTGCTTGAGACTTGCCTGAAGTTGGTTGCCCATTAAACTTCAAGGGCTTTAAGAGAATTTCTGAGAAAAGTAGCAATTTATATGGAAAGAAACAAGTAGATATCTTGAGATCTTTACAGCATATAAACTAGCGAGAGTCCAATCAATTTCACAGCAAAAGTTATAATCTAAAAATATAATCATAAAATATATTTTGTAGATATAGTATTACTAATGGCTTAAATAAAATGTTTCATTTTTAAAACCGAACTTTACCATTGATTTTAAATAAGATATACTTTAAATTATTTTAATATTGTCAGGCATTATATATTAAGATAGAAATTAAATACATTGAAATTGTAAATGTAGTATTGTATATTATGTATTGAAAAAAGAGATGCAGTTTCCCTTAACATACTAAATAATATTTATAATTAATATTATATTTTAACTATTCATTAGTTTTTGACAAACAGCATATCAAATTAAGTCGGAATTGAGATCCAAGGAGAATCCTTTGTTAAAATCTTCCTGTACATTTATTCTCGCGGTTAAGAATGATGAATGGCAAACATAGATTAATCTAAGCCAACATTTATGCAATTGCAAATTATAATTGTAAATGTTAAACATTTGCATTATTTATCACGCTTTGTTCAAACCCCAAGCACCACTTCAATGAATTTTATAATTGCATTTATCTGAATTAGTGCTGAAAAGCCAAGAGCCATAATCTACATACAATTATAACTAATAATAATAATATTACTTTTAGCCACACACACACTGTTGGTTGTTGAGCTAGAAACGAAATTCTGAAGTGATTTCGACCAAATGACAGCCGCAGCAAAGCGAAATGCAATTTGCAAATCATTAAACAAGTCTCGCACTCTCCAAAAATAGAAAATGCAAAATAAATTCAATAATCGCATGATAATGAGAATGCGAAAATTAAAATGCGTTGAGCCGCAGAGCAAACGTAATTAATTAAAATGCAATTTTCAGGGGGGGGAGGGGGGTGCAGGATGATAAACCGCAGATGCTAAAATTGTTTATGGGGCTAACAGCTAATAAGCAATATTTCAATACGATTTGTGCAATTGCCTCAACTTACCGCAACATTTGGTTTTCGATGCATTTTGTGGATAGCTTTTTTTTTCAATATATTTTTTTGTATTATTTGTTGTAATTGTTAAACGTTCTTGTGCTGCGTATTTTTAATTAATAGTTTTTGTTTTTAATTTTTTTGTTTGTTTTGTCAGTGCTGTTGAGCACGTTGCACATACGCCGTGTGGTGCGTGTGGTGTTGAAGGTGGAAAATTAAGCACAGTCACGCACGCAACTCACTGAGCTGAGACATTTTAATTGACACACATGCTGGGTACTTGACACCTGACGCCAGTTGATGTTGCTGCTGTTTATGATGACGTCGATGGAGAGTCTGGCAAGCCAGACAAGTCTTTGGCTAACGAGGCCAATTGCCGGGGAATTGTCTCTTCAACTCTTCGTCTCTTCAACTCTTCATCTCTAACTCTAACTTTAACTCAAACTGTAACTCAAAAACTTGAAGCTCAAAAATGTTGTTGGTGAAATTTCACGCGTCACTTTGTTGCACCACGTAACGCACTGAAACGAAGACTGAACGCGTCGCGTCGCGTGCGGCAATTGAAACTGAAGTTTGGGGGAGTCGTCGTCGGTCGAAGATGTGGCAGCAGCGGTGGCATCACAATCACCAGCAGTGGCAGCAACAGCAACAGCAGCAGCAGAAAAAACTGGGGAAACAGCGCAGAGCAGACCAGACCACCTACAACACGCAACGACGACTGAACGAGCCATTGCGAAAGGACCAAAAACATCACCAGGCACCAACAGTCGCTCCTCAGTCAGTCAGACATCAGTTGACGTCGACGTCGACTGCGGCGTCGCAGCAGCAGCGAAAAGTACGAGCCAAATTGGCGACTCGCACACGATGAACACGATGAAATCTCGGCAACGAGAGCGTGCAACCTGAGCGAGTGGGTGAGAGCCGAAGGACGCAGGTCAAAGGACGAAATGGTAAATTGTGAGTCTCACACAGTGTGCTGGCAATCGGGCCACGAACTATTTCTTGGTGTTGCCTGCAATTTGCGTAGCGCATCGGCATTTTGTGCCGAAGTTCTTGTTGTTGTCGTGTTGCATGGGTGTAAAATTGTTGCCTCAATGCAGAAGCAGCAGCAACAGCAGCAGCAGCAATAGAAACAGCAGTCGAAACTGAAGCTGAAGCTGAAGGAAAAGCAGCCCATGGTCACAATTAGCAGGAGCGCTGCTATTGATACGACTCGCAACTTGGAACGTGTGGAATTGAAACACTCTGTGTGTTTTTGAACTCTATAGGAATTGCAGTGATTAGAATATGTGGGCCAATATCTGAGGGAAATTTGTTATTATGATAATTGTGAAATTAAATGCGTGCGGAAGTTGAGACACTAGGAAAATCCTAGGATTGTCACTAGATCTTCTCATAATTTTTACAAGGAAAGGCGCTGAAAGATTTTATTGACTGTGGTATTTATTATTATTTACTGTGGTATTTATTTTTTATGCACTGCAAATATATTAATTAAAATTTTTTTTTTAATCAAATTATATGAGATAAAAATTTATACTTTATATTTGATTTATGAGAAGTTTTTATGTAAATACCATCACTATCCTTTATAATTATATCAATTTAATCTTGTTTAAACAACAAACTGCAAACTTAACAGTGACTTAACATTGGCTTAGCAGCAGTGGGGAAGTGGAATGCTTTGAAAAGGGAACAAACGCGCTCTCATTGTGTTGAGAGGTACATTCTCTCTGCGTGGCAAAGCGCATGCGTGAGCGCAATAACAACAACAGCATTCAACTAAAACAGAAGCCGCGAAATTCCGACACAGACATCGTCACGACGTCATCGTCGTCGTCGTCGTCATCGCCGT
This sequence comes from Drosophila recens, assembly GCA_037043495.1. Classification (NCBI taxonomy): domain Eukaryota; kingdom Metazoa; phylum Arthropoda; class Insecta; order Diptera; family Drosophilidae; genus Drosophila; species Drosophila recens. The sequence goes on along the minus strand of JBAMBJ010003804.1, from coordinate 31,972 downwards.
CGGCAGCAGCAGCAGAGGCAGAGGCAGAGGCAGAGACAGCGGCAGCACATTTCCGAATGGACACACAAAGCGCAACTTGCTCCACATATTCTAGCCCTACTTACACAGCGACATACTCCCACACACACACACACACGCACACACACACATACACACACACACTGACTCACTTACATACTGCGAACAGAGATTAGAGAGCGGCTGAGCCAATGCGTTGCCTATTAGTTGCTGCGCTGCTGCTGCCGCTGCTGGCGTCGCTGCTTTTTGCTAGGCTTTTGTTGCTGTTATCAGTGAACTTTTTGGCCGCCGTGCAGATTTCGAAATGCTGCCGCTGATAACAGGGCACAAAAAAAAACTGGCAGGCAAAAGACATTAAAGGCAAACGAAGACGACCCAATTTTTTATGCCCTCTGTTAACTCACGCACTTTCCCCAGGGGAGGCGGACTGAGTACCAGGGCAGGGGGGGGGGTCAGGTATTTGAAATGTTTGCTCTGAGGTGCTGCTCTCAACTGGGGGGCGCATGAGAGCAAGCAACGCCTTTAAATGACTTGGCCTAAGAGGCTGCCATTTAAATGAAGCGCCAAATACCTTAGGCTGCGACAATGTTCTTTATTTTCAGATCGTTTCTTTTTTTTTGTGTTTTTTAATTCGTAAGTTTAACTTTGAATTTAGTCTGTAACGCCTGCTGTGCCCCGCCTCTCAACCTAATTAAATGTTGTTAGAAACGCTTTTCATTCAACTGCATAAATTACAAAGTAAAGTGGCACTTACGAGAGAGGGGAGAGGGCGAGAGTTGTGGGCGATGGCATTGACGATGGCGGTATGCCACGCCCTGGGGCAACTAAATTATAAGGGCAGGCTGTGGAAACTCCTCTACACTTTATGTTAAATCAAATGAGTGTTTTGCGTAGTCTTAGTTTCGTGTTTTGTTTAAATTTGCCTAAGTAAACGGCTGACAATTGGCATTGCCTACTTTTTAGGGCTTATTTAAGGCTGAACATGTTGGAAATTTACAAGCATTCGTCTTGTCCAAGAAAGTTAAGCTCGTTTATTATAGGATTATTATGTGTCTTGTAACTGTTTTTACACGTCTCTTAAATTTAAATACATTTATGTATTTATATATTTATTTTATTAGTTACTTTTGTACTATGATTTTTAAGTAATTGTGTCAAAAAGATTTATTATTTGCTTTTCATACAGAGATGCTTAAAAAACAACTTACTTCATATGTATTTTATATAAATTAAATTTTTTGTTGTTAATTTTCATGTATATTATTATTATTTTTTTTTTTTTTAATTTGTTTGTATTTGCTTTGTTTTTCATTTTCCTCAAAAAATAACTTAAAATGTTTTGCATTAGTATAGAAAAGTCTAGTTTATGATTCCTGCTACTTAAGGTAATCCATAAGAGTCAGCTTAGAATTCAGAATCATCTGAGGTTACACGTGTGTGTATTTTGTGGTCATTTAAATGACAAAATTCTCATAACGAGTGTCCACCCCGCAGTGAACTTAATATGCAGGACAAATCGCGCCGCAGGATACTGGACACAGAATGTGTCACAACACCCCATGGAGAGCGAGTGAGTGAGAGAGAGAGAGAGATAGTGAGAGAGTCCAGAAACATTCCCTGCAGGCATCATTATTTTGAGGGGCATTAGTCAGAGAAAAAAAAAAGGGAGAAAACCAAAATCTGGCCCGCATCAATTTGTTGTGCTAACATTTATTGTAATTTATGTGAAAAACAGCGCTTTATGATTACTTTCGTTATGCCGAGCTGTGATTTATATATGTATTTGAGTATATGTTAAAGGCACAAAAATAAAAAGGATTCAGCTGCTTTGAAGTGTGGCTCTGACTGCCCCAGGACATTGGGCATTAACTCTGGGCCCTGGTAATGTCACACGGCAACAAAAGTTTGGCAAGTTCCTCAAAGTTTTTGAGTTTTATTTGTTTATTTTCGTTATTTTCTTTCAGCTTTTCAGCTGCTTGTTTCAGCTGCTTTTCAGTTTGAATTCAAAAGTTTTTCGATACTGTTGCAAGTATTTGGTAAAAAATGGCATACAATCTGTCAGCAAAATGTTGCTTACCCAGTGGCATTCACAGGGAAATTGAGGGACGCAGCTGCTAGGCGAAAATCAATTGAAAATTGGCCTGGCTCACAGGTGTTTATGGACTGGGCAGGGGAAAGTAGGGGGAATGGGGAGTAGGAAAAACAAAACTTTATTTTTTATTACATTTCGGAGCGAAATAACGCCAATGCAGCAAATGTCAATCGTAAGCGTCGACAAAGTAAGGCCACAAAATGAAGTTTTCTCGATTTAGATACCCTGCACAAACGAAATTCATAAAGCAGGGTATACCTAGTTATATAAAGTAAAGACAAAATATTAAATTTTTAAAGTTCGAATTCATAAAATTCAGATACATTTTTATTTCATATACCTAATATGCTACATCTTCATTTTGATAGGAAGGTGTACACTTGATGAAAAATCCATTCTAAATATTTTTGCAATATTTTGAAGACATTTAAGTTATATTGGACCCCATATTTGAAGCATACAGGGTATCTGACATTACTGACTTACTTCTATGTAAGAACTGAAAATTTATAAATTACCTATGCTGAAAACTTCATATTCTTAACATGATGATCTGTTACATTACAGGGTATTTTCAAGTGCATTGAGAATCATTGTTTTCTGTTCCTACACAATTGGTAATTACATCGCCATTAGATAAGGTTCCTGTCACGCCCTATATTAATATATTGTATAACGCCCCACACGGAATGCATATTTCATGTTTTATTATATTTATAAATTTATTTTTTTTCTCTTATGTTGTAGATAAAATAAAAAAATGTGAAAACAAAGATATGTTGTCTACCTTTGAGGGAGCGTGACTGACTGACAGCTGCTGACCAGAACAAGGCTCTGACGAATGTTGTGACACTCCAGGGGCGTGGCAAGGGGGCAGTGATGAGGGGCTGGAGATGTGTCTCGTTCAGAGTCTCATGTTGCGGCCATGTTGCTGTCGTCGTTGTTGTTGTTGTTGTTGCTGCTGTCATTTCACGTAAAATGTCAAGCAAACAGCGTAAATTAGCCAAACGTTTTTTTTTATTTGAGGATTTGCTGGGCAGGGGCAGGGATCAAAAGCTGGGGGGAGCGCCTGAAACTTGAGAAACTTTATTTTGACAGCTTTTGGTATTGGACACCTAATGCCTGACTAAAGCTCCAACAAGTTTCACTGGATTCAGGGGGTCCAGGAGGAACGGAGTGTGCTCTGTCTGGCTGAAAACTTTCACTTACTGCCTCAAAAAAAATGCTGTGATTATATATTTGTTATTACTTTTTTTATTTGCTATATTGTTAATTTGTTTACTATCTGAAATATTCTTTTGTCCTTTGCAATCATATGATACTAAATTAAATTTTGTTTTTGCCTCAATTTATGAAATGATTTTATCGCATGTGATATTGATAATAATTTTACAATTTAGTATAAAATATTTAGATTATATTACCAAGTTTCCATTTCTTTTTTAATAAATAATAATATATATCTCACATTCATTGCCTTTCATCGTGAGATTTTCACCGTCTGCATTTTTTCCTCAAGGTTAGATGACTAACAAGTATCACACATACTTCTCAAACCTTGACAACTGCCTCTTTTGGCCAATTACTTACCTGAACACAAAAACCATAATTAATTAAGCCAGAAAACTGCACAACAACAACAACAACGACGACGACAGGGCCAACAACTTGAGAGCCTAATCTCTATTACCGTCAACAGTTTGGATTGAAGTGACTTGTAATTACTTTTGGGCTGCGCCATGAAATCAGCAGAAAATCACAATTCAAGGAAATTAACTCATTTCCACATAAATTAGTTCCGAATTCCGCTCAATACTGCAAAATATTATGCGTCGATTATGATTAACGATCATTGCCGGCAATTCGAGCAAAGTTCAGGGGTATAAAAGGGGGTACAAGAGGGGATATAAGAGGCGGTTGGGTGGTGGGTAGTAGCTGCATAAATAACTCAATGCCTTGCGGTGAATGTGCACAAAGATGAAACGCCAACATTTTAATTTTTTTTAAGAGGTGGCGGATAAAAATATATGAAAATGTCGGAGGTATAAGAAATTTCTTTTGATACTCTGTAAATAAGTTAAAAAATGGGAATACTTATGAGGTGAAAAACAATTGTATGAAAATTACGAATACGTGACTTTTAAGCAATTTTAAAAAAATCATATAAAATATTAGCGAAAAGATTTTTGAAAATTTTCTTTTGCAGTCACTTCTAGAATTGTTTGAAGAATTTTTTTGCATCAAAACATTTTTTTTTTTAAATCGAGGAAAACAGACATTTACAAAAATTCGAAATTTTCAATGGGTTAAGGAAAGCTTTGTATCATTCAATCGTTATTTAAACGACCTTTCCATTGATGCTAATATGTTGACGATAACGGCGCAAATAAGCCTTTAATGTAAAAATTTTTGCTGTGCCAATACTTTTGTGTAATAAGACTTTGACAGTGATAAAAATTGAGACTAATTTATTGTAAGATATTATTTTGCAAAAAGTATTTCAGCACAAGCTACTGAGTATCTTTAAGTCAAGCAGGCTTTGCTGCTGCTTTTTCAGTTGCTTTTTTTTTGACAGTGCCTAAAAATATTTATGAGTTGTGCACGCGACGCTCATTGGCGGCCAATTTTTAAGGACAAGACAGGAATTTAGTGCAGGACGTGGCAATTACGCCAGCCCAAAATCCAAAAAAAAATAAAGAAAAAAATACATATTGCCAAAGTCATTGACTGGCCAAGAAATTTATGAATTATATAGAAAAGCAAACGGAGAAAGAAGAGCTGGCGAAGTTGGGGATGGGGAATTGGGCAATGTGGCAAAAGGAATATCAATGAATATGAGTTATTTGCACGCATAGCGAAGTTTTTCACTTTACAAACTCATGAAAAATAGATTAAAGTGAAACGAAAAATGTGGCAAAAACGCCTCCATTTTATTCTGCTCCTCCATTTTAATGCTGGCCTAAGACCACGCCCCAAAATGGGGCAGTAGGCAGTCATTAAAAATGAATTTGTGCCAAAGCGCAGCTAATGAATAAAGAAATTTCTCCTCTATTCAAAGTATGTATGTGTGTGTGTGTGAATGTTGTGTGTGGGTGTGTGAATGTGTGTTTGGGTGTGTGTGTGTGTGTTGAATATGTGCTTGGGTCCTTTTGCAATCAATCAGTTGCCCAATTTCTGCCTCACTTTACCCAATGACCAAAAAGTCGGGAATCTGCTGTCGTTCATCTGTTTGTTTGTTTGTTTGTTTGTTCGTTTGCCTTTTCCCTTTGTGCAAGGGACATTTTGAAGAGTCACAATCCACACCCCCTTTCCCCAAACACGAATTATACATTTGACATATTAGTGCAGGCCGATAAAGAAATTGATTTCTGCCTTTCAGCAGCAACAACTCAACTCAAGTGTCCAAAAATGCCGAAAACTCAAGATTTGTGCTCGGCTTTTAATAGAAAATTGAGTTATTGGGCATTGATAGATTGAAAAGGTTGTCGTTGTGTGTATGAAATAAGATTTCGTATACACATATATATATTTTTGCAGAGGGTCAGAAGGAAAACATAAGAGAAAAAAAAAATATTTATGGAGAGAAAGGGAAAATCAATCCGATTTCGAAGTATTTTTAAAGAGAACAAACTCAGATTTTAGCTATATGGAGATTAAACAGGAAAAGGTATATGCTCTTATTAATTAATAATTATTTTTAGTTTACTATTTTCTAGTACTAAATAGTGCTCTCACTAAAGATTTTTTAGTTTTCAGTTATATCTAGACTTTTTACAACAAAATATTTGAATATCTTTAATGTCTTTCTCTTTTTTTTATGTCAAATACATCGCTATATAAATTTATTATTGATAACAAATTATTTGTCAACAACGCTTTAATATTTACAGTTACTGACATCAATTACTAACTAAATCTGCATGAGTATGATAGTTTTTTTTTTTTTAAATATATTTATCTCTGTTCCAATTTAACACTCTGACACATATATTTTTTTTAACAACTGGCAATAAAATTGCAACATATTTTCTGTATCAAATTTGAAATGTATGTAACTTTTTAGTTAAACATTAAAGAATAGAATGATAATGATGTCAAGCTGCAGAGCAAACATAAACATAAGCATAAGCATGAACACAAACACACAAATCGGCAACCGAAGAGCGCTCGTCAATGTCAAGAAAGCAGTTTTTGCTTGGTTTATGAACATGTTCGCTGACAAAAATGTTGTTTATATTGGCAATACTTGCAGGTTGTTACAGCCAGGCTAAGAGAGGGAGAGAAGGGAGAGGAAGAGGGAGAGGAAGAGAGTGAGAAGTTGACCAGGAACTAATGAAAAATCCCAGGGGATGCTGTTCGATTGGTAGGTGGTGCTGTGATGAGGTCTACACAAACATTTGAGCAGCGCTGTCAACAACATGGCAGGCAGACAGACGGACAGACAGACAGTGAATGAGAAGTGGCAAGCAGGACACAAAACACAAGCCGCAGGACATGGCACACAGCACAGTCAGAGAGACAGAAAGACAGACAGCACAGACAGACAGTTGACGTATTTTGTTTATGGGCCATGCTGTGCACATTGATGACAGTCGAAATCTATCGCGAAGTGTGGGCCAAGAGCGTGTGAGAGGGAGAGAGAGAGGTAGAGGGACAGGGAGAGGGACAGGCGTCAGTTGGCAGCACGTGATGTCATTAGCAGCGGCAGACAAAACGCATTTGTCATAAAGCAGCAGCAACAAAATGACCCAAAAATGTGTCAGGGGATGGTGGAGAGAGGGGCAGGAAGGGGCATGGTCGGGTCGGGGCAGTGGCAAATGGAAGTCAGCGCAGCCGCAACCGCAATGTGCGTCACGCACACACGCCAATCATCGTCAAATAACATGAGCTGAGAGCGAGAGGGAGAGTGAGAGAGACAGGTATAGGCAGAGGCATCAATTGCAGCAACTGGCTGTGGAGGCAGCTTGATCTATGCCAGCGTTGAGCGTTTATTGAAATTCCTTAATGAGCAGCACGGCCATTGCAATGGCCAGGAGAGGAATGCGAGGAATGCGAGCACATTCACATTCACATGTCAAGTGCAACGCAATTTCCGCCTCGAGGTTGCAGCTGCAATTTGCATGGGCAATTTGCGTGCAGTTCAATTAAAACGTGCCACACAAAAAAGCAACTTGTTTGTAATTGCCGCCTGTTTTTGCAACGAGCTGCATTGAAGTCGAATTGAAGTCGAGTTGAGTTGAGTTGAAGTCGGATTGAACGCACTGCCAACGTGTCGTATGCGCAATCAGCAAAAGTGACAAATTGACTTTTGTCGCACGCTTATTTGCCTCTTTGTCTATCTCTGTCTCTGTCTGTCTGTCTGTGGCAAGTGCTGTTACCAATTACCGCTAATGTTGCACAGTTGCCGCATTCACATAAAATTAATGATAAGCGCGCCATAAAAGAAGTTTTACTACAGAGACAGAGACAAAATCAGAGACAGACAGAGACGGCAAGTCGCCAAGTCGCGTTGAAGCAACAGCTGAGCTCAAAAGGTTATGTCACAATAAAATTAAATCCAACAAGCGTGAAGAAGGTGAAGTATCTACTTCCTCTCTTTTTATGCTCGCACTGTCTTTATTTTTTTTAGCTCAACTTTTACTTGCAGCAAATTGAAAACTTTCGGTCGGGTTTACGACTTGCCATGACTTGACTCGAAGCTAATTGCCTGGCCATTTAATTTGCTGTTGAAGAGGCTCTTCCAATGTCCATTTCAGGCATTCAGTCCCTCTTTAGCTTATCGCATTGAGCAGCCTGTGAACACATTAGCATATTTACGTTATAGTTGTTTATCTGCGGGTTATAAGCTCACGAAATGCCTGAATATAAAAGTCGCATATCAATCTTGCTAGAACTTGATGTACTTTTTCCTTGTCGTTGTCACTGTCACAGCTATGTTCTATCTCCCTCCCACTCCCTGTCTCTCACTCTCGGGCCAAAAGTTTTTTGTTGGAGGCGAATTGTAAACTGGGGAACTGGGGAAACTGTTTGCAAATCCAAGTCCAAGTCACCGGGCGACGCACCTTTTGCCTTTGCCTTTTTTCTCTCGCTCCATCTTCCCATCTCCTCCTCGTTTTTTCATGAATAAATTGCGCAGAATTTATGTGGAAAGTTTTGTGTGTGCGGCAATTCTCGGAGCTCGAAATGAAAGTGGCTAGCGGAGTTTAGATGAATCTGTTTGGCTTAGTCTGATGAGTTATCTGCGCAAATGCAGCAGGGATGAGGATACGGATGAGCATGAGCATGAGGATGAGGTTGAGGGGTCAACCAAGGCATCCCTAGTATGTTTTCTTTTTCTTTCTTCTTGTTTTTGTTTGTGCATTCCGCTTCCATCGAGTGGAGGTAGGCGGAATTGTTGAATTTATGGCTGAAATGTTAATTGAGCGCTGGGAGGAACCTAAAGCTGAAGCTTCCAAAGTTGGACTACGTTGCAGCTACGCATCAAAGTTATTTTTTTTCTCGAAAGTTTGCAAGTGTGCGAGAGAGAGTTGCATTTGAAATACGAGCCTGAAATTGAGTGCCACAGACAATGCATATTCACAATTTCATTTGTTTGCTAATTGTGAACAAACAACTTGAGATATCACAAATATTTGGCCAGTATAAACTTTAAGTGAATGCATTGCCAGCAATTAAAAAATATATAAAAACAAGGAAAATTCCAAATGTGTCTGAGACGGAGCTATAGTTTAATAGCAGTCAGCTTTTAAATGGTTTCATAAAGTATTTATTTATTAAATTTACAAAATCAATAATTTGTTTTAAGATATAGAAAAATAAATCAAAAAATAACAGAAATTATTATTACATCAAATACTAAGATGGAATTAAATATATTTAAAATATTATAAGCTCAAAAATGCAGGGCAAATTTAAAAATGTGAATGATGTGTTTACAAAGCCAATTGCTATGTGACTTTGCCTGCAGCGCTGCATTCAAATAGTTTCATAGCAATCAGCTTCAAATTTTAATGTGCTTAAATATTGCAATTATTGTTTAGCATCACATGGCGAGGCCTTTAAGGATTTAGATTTACGCAGTGTTCTGTCACTGCGTAAGGAAGGAAGCAGGGGGAACAGCATGGAACGGAATGCTGGGGCATGAAACGGAATAGAACGGAACGGAACGTAACGCCGCTCTGACACATGGGCGCTTCACTTCCACTTCCGACAACCCAAGGCCCACGGCCACGCCCACGCCCACAAAATGAGGAACCACAAGCCAAGTGCAAGTCACACGTTGCCATGGCACTCGACATTGTCTGCGAGGTTGACGATGGCGTCGCATTGTGGTATCTATGTAATATTGTTGAAAACCACAGCAAGAGAGAGACAGATGCAGAGAGAGAGACGGATAGAGAGAGAGAGTGGGAAGTTGCGTATACGTAATATTTCAGCATTTTGGAACGCAACACGCTTCGCTGATGCTCCCTCTCTTCCTCCTCACTTCCTCTCTCTCTCTGCTTGGTGAAGACTCTGCTGGTGGCAACGTCGTCGTCGTCGTCGTCGTCGTCGTCGTCGTCGTCGTTGCCCCGGCTTCCTTCGCGTGTGTGCGTGTGCGTGTGTGTGTGTGTGTGGTCTACCATTATCTGTCTGGGAAGCCATTAATTTTTCAAGATTGATCCGGTATGCAAATTACTTACACAGAATGTGTACGAGCGCCAGCAGCGCTTCCTTTACTACTTTGCTCAGCTGTCTATTGTGTGTGTGTGAGTGTGTTAGTATGTGTGTGTGAGTGTGCTCTATGCGTACATCTATGCGTGTGTGTAGCTATTAGTGTTTAAATATGTGTGTGTCTTTTGCACCAAATGTTCCTGCTCAAAATTTGCAGCTCGTTTTTCAGCATTTTCTTTGTATATTTTAAAGAATTTTTCATTCTATTCTAATTTTATATTTTTTCTTTTATTTTATTTTTTGGGTGTAAACTTTAAAAATAACCCGCCATTTTAATATGCATCTTTTCTTTATAAATTAAATGCATTGCATAATTAACGCATTGTCATTGATTTAATGCCCATAAATTGTTGGGCTCCGCAGCTTTGCAGTTTTCCTTTTTAATTACACTTTAGTGCAATTTTCGTGGCTGTCGCAAACGCACTTCATGCCGCCATTTGCTGCGCACTTTGCACTTTGCACTTTGCACTTGCCAAGTGCCACACACACACACACACTGACATATTTATGAGTGGCACTCAAAGGGTTTTCACATTTTATTCAATTTAATGAAGAAACCGAGACTTTAAATAATTTTAAGCTTTATCGTTGGCTGTGATGCTGAAAGAAAGGCGTATAAATAAAATAAGTTTAAATGGATTCTTAATATGCAATTTAATGAAAGAACTTTCTGTTCATTGAGTTAATAATTACGAAGTTAAATGGTTTTATTTATTTTTAGAAATTTTTTTAGAATTTATTAATTAAAAAATGTATTAATTAATTTTTTTAATTTAAAATTTTTTAAAATAGTGTTAAAACTTTGTAAATATAATATGTATACTGATATTTTGTCTATTTTTAAATATTTATCAATAGTTTTACAATTTAGATCTTTTCAATAAATGAATTAATTTTTAATGCATAATGAATTTTGGGACCTGAACATGATCAAAATGACATTCGACTTGGAGATCCATTATAGACCACGATTAAAATGACTTTCCGTTTAAGAATCAGATCAATAACAAAACTTACTCGTATTTGTTTAGCAGAAAATCTCAGAGCAGGACACAGGGTAACTCCTAGTCAAGCATGCTTCACTTCTAAACTTTTGCTTAACTTCTAAATTGCTTTTGAAGTAAGTATGGAGAATCTTTAATCTCATGAAGCATTATCTGCAACTGGCAGCAGCTCTTAGAGAAAATACAAGCACACTCCAGCTAAACAGCTTTTGACAAGTGTGTGTGAGAGTGTGAGCTTGTGTGTGTGTGTGTGTGTGTAGCTTCAACAGGACAAAGATCACTTAACGGCTGGGCAATGTTAAACAAAAGTCTATGGCAACATGCTGAATGCAATGTTGATGATAATGATTATGATGATGAGGGTGCTGTTTGCTTACAACAAGGCATTACAAGTATCATACACACACACACACACACACACATGGAGAGGCACACAAACAAACAAAGCGCGAAACTAGCAGCCGCAATTCCCGTTAACACGTCGTGATAACAATCAAAGCGAAACAAAAGCCCACACAAAATAGAGAACAGAAGCGGGAGTATCATCAACAGGGCCAACAACATGGTCAGCTACGTGTAGTGGAGACCTCAGGTTATTCGAAATCTTCTACCTCCATTCAGAATAATTTTTTTTTGTTTTCGTTTTAGGGGGAGCAGGAAGCGGCGACTCGCAACGCGTTATCTATGCTCAGCTTTGCATAAATCAACGTAAGAAACAAATTTCTCTCTTGCTTTTTTTATGTTTACGCTCAAACCGAACTCAAGCGTTAAATTGAAGTGAATGTGTGTGTGCGTGTGTTGGACAAATTATCTAAGAATCCCCGCACGTAATATGCCAAACAAAATGAACTTTTAACAGCGAAAAGCAGTGAGAAGTCAGGGGCATGTGGCATGTGGCATGGCTCATGCGGCAAGCGGCAACTGCATAAAATCAGCGCAACAACAATCTGTAAAATACAAAACTGTAAAGCAAACAACAAAACGAAACACGTCGACGTCCATTTAATTGGTTTACACACAACAGCAAAAGTCCCTTGGGATATGCATTTCTGTATCTATATCAATGTGTGCGTGTGTTTCTGTATGTGTGCACTGCATAAATTACGTGAAATTTACAAATAAATTACGCGCATGCAAAAGGCGTGCTCCCCTCCTCTAGTCACAAACAAGTGGGCGTGGCATTTCCTGTAAGTACAACGAGCTAATTTTTTTATAATTGGCTTCTGCTTAGGCAAAAAAAAAAAATCGCCTGCAAGTATGCTATGAAAAGTGAAGGCAATTTTAAATATTACGGATACGTCAAGTTGTGCTCTAAATGCGATTTAAGCTTGAATAAAATTGTACTTAATTCTTATTATTATAAATTTATTGTAGTCTGAAGAAACTTTAACATCGTTTATATTAAAAATGGGATATTATTTTAGTTCTATCACAGGTATAACTTTAATTGAAATTAATATTTTTCCATTCAATTCATTTTCAATTAATATGATATGATAATATAAAATTGATTGAAAATGTCTACAGTTACAATTTACAGTTTGCTACCGCAGTTTATAAATTTTTATATAACATTAAAAGTTACTTATAAAATACAAAGAATTTTTTTAATATTTAATTTTAAAGACACATTCAAATATCAAAAAAGGCATCAGTTTCTGATATAAATATTCCCCAAGGCGCACTCAGTCATTTAATAGATAATAAACTGAGCTAATAAGTAACTCAAATGAATGCTTCAGTTATGCGAATCATTATGTTAAATGCAGATAAGCGTTGAATAACAAAATCAGTCAAATCATCAATCAATTTACTGGATTTTAGCCAAGTTAACGACTCAACGCATTAAAATTGAATGGGGAGCTCTATGTATTTCACAATTACGAGTACTTTTAATGTTAGATTGATATGAGTAACACATATATTGGGATTATCCCTCCATTTGTATGGATGTTCCATTTAATAATTCAGCAGCAAGACAATTGCTCTTAATATTGTTGGATAGGCGAGTGTGTTATGAGTGCCGTCATCGAGGCCATGGCACAACGATGTTCGAGTTTTAATTTATGCTCATTCACACGCACACGCACACACACACACACACGCACAACTGGTACTTGTGTATGTGGTGTGTGTGTGTGTGTCGTTGGGTTTTTCATCGACATTTAATTGAAAATAACTCAAGCGTGTCAGCAACGCGCGCGGTTAATGAGCGAGAAACTCGAATGTCTGTCGCGACTGCCACCACAATTTTTCTGCTCCTCACTCTCCTCCTCTACCCTCACACTTCTTTCGCTTTCTCTTCTTTTACTCCCGCACTTTTTACGTATGTCTGGGGCGCTTTTTGCCAGCACGTGAATGACATCAATGACAGTGAAAAGGCGTTTTTCTGCACTTAATGAGCACGACTCGAGGGGAAGCGAGACGGGAGACGGGAGACAGGAGACAGGAGACACAGTTCTTCTCTCCCCCTTCCCCCTTAGCTAAGCAAGTTTTTTTGGCTTTTTATCTGTCGCTGCTGCTGCTGCTGCGTGTGACAAGTTTATTTATGTCTCTGAAAAGCAACCAAATGAAAGAAAAATGTAAGCGAAAGAAATAAAATGAAGCTAAGGTTGAAGGCTGCAACTTAAAAGACATGGCTTCCGTCGGCATCAACATTATGTTGAATTTGGGCTATAACTGTAGAAAGTTGTGTAGGTGAAAGCGAAAGAGAGAGTTTCTCGGAGACAAGTTGCAGTTGAGCTGATTGCCAGCATGTCCTGGCATATCCTGGCATAAATGTACAGCCAGCTGCTGCAGTTGCTGCTAAATGACTTAACAACAACAACTGAATGGCCGTTGAATTCACTTACTTTGCACCCTGTAATTATTAAAATATATGTCTAAATGTCAAGTTGTATTCTCTGTTACTAAGATGTTGATATATATTTACAGAGTTTCCGCGAGTTCAATATTTATTGTTGCATTTTACCTACCTAGAGCTACAGGGTATCCTAAAGTCGATCAGCCCTTATATTTAGCCGTAAATCGTAGTAGTTCTAATTGTGCTGCAGCTTTCTTTACTTCTCTTCAAGTTGCTTTTCTGCCATTTCCGCATCCGTTTTGCAGTCGTCGCCTAAAAGTATGCAACATAAATTGTGATTTTCTTTCTTTGAATTGTTACAAATCAAATATAATAATTATGCAAATATTATGTAATTTACACAATTCATAAACCAAAACGGCATGCATGACACACCCCAATACACACGCACACACACACACACTCACACACATGTGTGTGTAATATGAGAAAATCCAGCGAACAATATTAAACTTTAGTTATTTATATTAAAATTTTGCTTTATTGATGTGGTTATATATATTTGTTGTATATTTTTTTTGTTCATCTAGGTTTTTATGTGCGCAGCGGTTTAGTTTAAGCCAAGCTGTTGCCACAAACACACACATGCACACACACACACACACTCACATAGAGCTAACCCATATAAAACGTATGGGAGCATAAAGCATGTATAGAATCGCATTTCTTCTTAGCTTAGCTTTGACCTTTTTTTGCCCCTGTTGTTGTTCTCAATTTTTGCCTTGTTTCGTGCATGTGCTTGCCAATTTCCTGGCTACGAACGAGTTGACCACAAAAAAGGCAGCAAAACTAGTAGCCAAATAAAAAGAAAAAGAAAAAGCAAATAGAAAGCACACAACGAGCTGCAAATAAAAACCAAACCCAAGCAATCAACAAATACATTTCAACAGCACCTTATAAAAGTATTTGAACCTTATGTTGACCAAATTTTATCGCATACACACACACACACATACACACAAACTCATTGGCATTGATTTTGGCTTTTATTAGCTCGAGCAGCCGCAGCACAGAAGTTGGCAAGTCGCACTTGACTTGACTTCATCGTTGCTCCAACCCCCAAGCACCACACCCCTTTCCACCACTAACACTTCCTCACTCTCCTCCCTCCCTCCCTCCCTCCCTCTCTCTCTCTAACTCCCTCTTTGCCGTACTTCAGCTTCAATTGCCCTAATCCATTGCAAAGTCGGCGTGGGATCACGTACAGCATTCGCCAGCGAGTATATCTTTTTAAAAACATTGTTAAAGTTTTTGCTTTAGTTGTGCTGCTAAAACCCAATCCCTTTACCCTTGCCCTTACTCTGCTCACTCCTCTGCTACCACGCCTTTTCTCTATATAAATGTAGTTTTTTTTTTTTTATTATTGAATTCGAGTTCAATTTGTTTTTATTGATTTGCCATTTTACACTAGCCCCAGAGATGTGACGGAAATTGTCAATGTTTTACAATAGTTGCAGGCTACCTCGCACTTTTCTCTCTTTCCCCTCTACTCTATCTCCCTCTCTCTCGCTCTTTCTCTCTGCTTAGCATCAGCCCCCTCTCAGTACATCCAACATCATCATGGCTTTTTGAGTTTTATGTGCACTTGATAAAATTTCAATAGTTGAACCCGTCACTTTGCTTTTCCCCTCTCTCTCTCTCTTTTACTCGCTCTCTCTCCCTCTCTATCTTTATGCTTAGGGTTCGGGAACTGTTGTTTTTCGCGCCCGTTTCGTTTCTGGTCTGCCTTTAGTTTTATGTGATATTAAAATTGATAGCGAATCGTTCCCGCTTCAAGCGCAACTCACGAATGACAAGGGGCAAAGTTGTAGAGGGGAAAGCGGAGTAGAAGCTATGACTTTTATAGTGCTCGACAAAGTCCCGACTCTTTGGTAAATTGATTTTCATGCGATTTTCAATAAAGCCAATCCCATATTGCGCATACGCACTGTGTGTCATGGCATGTTTTATGATTTTCCAACATTGTTTGAGCATATTTTAATAAATTCAACAAAATAATAAAAAAAATAATAATATAAATGCCAAGTACAGGCGGAAATTCGCAAAAGAAACGCTGTGAATTATTGTATGGCAAAAAAATGAATATGAATATGAATAAAATGAAAAATATAGAAAAAATTATAGTAAAAATGACAATTTCTAATCATATTGAAAATCTTAACGTCATACTTTCTGCTTTTATTTGATTAATTTAGCTCATCAGCTAAACCAATTTAAATTATAATACATAGAAAATTATATTAAATGAACTTTAAAATTAAACAATTGTTTTTAAATATTTTTGTATCTTTAATGCCATTTTAATTGTGCGGAATTAAGACCTGCAGTTGACAGACAGAAATTTGACAACTTTTTGAAAATTGTGGCTGGTTGAAACATTCAAATTTTGTTGATGTTTGTTTTCTACTTAAAACATGAACGCGGACAGCGCAGTGTCATTTCAAAAGCTAAGCAGCAATGACAGCAACAACAGCAACAACAGCAACAACAACAATACAAAGTCACACACATACACACGCACACACACAAATGACTAATGCAATAAAACGCAGACAATGCGTGAAGTTGAGCGTTCGAATTTCCAAGTGCATTTTCCATTTTCCGCAGCGCATTGATGCACAACAACTACAAAAATGGGTACGCAAGTGTGTGTGTGTGAGCGAACAAAGAAAGCTCACACACACACACACACACAGAAAAGCCAAGCCTCGGCAAATGTGCGAATGTGGGCGCGGGTGTGGGCCATATAGGCGTGGCAGCGTGTATAATTTGCGATTTATGAACGGAATGTTGACAGCAGCAGTGGAGGAAAAAGGGGGAAATCAGGGGAAAATGGGGAAACGGGGGCACAACGAGCAACTGTAACACGTGCTGTGCATCGTCTAATGCGACTGACAAACACCTACACACTCACACACGCACTCACACACACACGCACTCATATACGCCCACTCACAGACAGTTAAGCACGCAGCGGAACTTGCACAATGTGTCAAATGTCATATATGTGTCGCGTTAATAAATTCACTCAAATGTTTCAATGTGTCTGCCCGTTGGCACAATAAAATGAACGCCCCTCCCTCCTTTCGATGACAAACAACAAATCTATCTATAGCCCCTCCTCTCCCCCTCTCCAAGGCCCTTAAGCCACACTCAATTGTCAGATGAAATCCCAGTGGCAGCAGGATATGAGTCTTGAATTACCAACAACATATTCAGTTTGAATTTTATTATACCTATTGATATCATTCAATTGTAGTTAAGACCGAAGGAGGAGCAACAGTTGCAGCGTTCTAGTTAATTGTTAAGGAACGGAAATTGATAAGAGAAAGACAAAGAGAGACATAGGTAGAGAAATTTATGATATTATCATATGTAAAAAGTTTCCAACATTATTGATCTTATTAAATTAAAAACACAGCTATGTAAAGAAAATCATCAAGCCAATAGAATATATAAATCAGGGACCGTAAAGATTATAATTTTTAAAATATAAATTAATACACAAAAGTTATTTGCTAATTTTTATCCAAAAAATTAAAAGAAATCTCTTATGCTTCGATCTAAAAAAAATATTATAGAATAATAATTAAATTTCAACTTTTATTTAATAATTATAACTTAACTCTTATTTTTAATTTTTTTTTAGAATTTGAAAATAAGAATTATTTTTCAATTTTTATTATAAAAATTAAAAAAAAAAATTAATAAAATAAAAATAAACATTGAAAATGAATATTATTTTACAATTTGTATTATAAAAATTGAAATTAAAAATTATTCTTGAAAACAGAATTTTATTCTATAATTTTAAAATAAAAATTTAAAATAAAAGTTTATCCAGTTTCTCATAACTCTGATATAAATGTATTATGATTTTATCAAATTAACTAAACACCTTAAATGTTAAATAAAATACCTTCAATTGCCAATCAATTGAAATTACTTGAATCAAGTTGAAGTTACCGTGACCATTAACTGCAGTCAAACAGACTTGTAGCTAATGTGGCTCAAATATATTTAAAAGGCTAACAACTTATGTAAAATGACCAAGCAATTATGGCGAAAAATAACTGCAGCATCGAGAAATATATTATCCACACAAGTTAAGGGCAAAGCAATTTGGTAATATACAAAATACTTGAACATATATCGTATATGTACAAGTCTATGGCCAAATGAACTGCAAATAATGCTGGAGGCGACATATAAATAGTCGATAAAATATACTTATGTGCCTGCCTTCCATTGCAGATGTTGCATGAATTTGTCATTGAACTCCTCGCTCGCAAAAGACCAAGACGATAACTTTGGTTCAGCTCAGTTACCTCCTCCTCCTTCTACCTTTTTGTTATTTTATTTTTTTGAAATCTATTTAATTGCAAAATCACAGCCAAAAGTGGGTAAAACGTTTTATTTGAGTTCGTTTGAGTGTGTGTTTGTTTTCCTTTGGCGAATTTTTCTTGGCTTGAGTTGCATTTGGGGCGAACTGCCAAGTGGCAAACGCGAAAACTGAAACCTGAGCCGGATGAACCACCAATAGGCAATGGCAATGGCCAAAAGCGTTGCCAGCATCCGAGTAAGCTCATCATCATCCCCATCATCATCATCATCATCGGTGTCTGCCTTGGCACTGAAACTGGCAATGGCTAAGAAAAGCGTATCCGTAGTGACATTTCAGCAACGTTTTGTCGTACAACAAAACTGCATAAATTTAATGCGGATTTTGGCAACGATGCGACAACGGTCGATTCACGTGCCAAAGGCCCCAAACCAAATGCCAAAGGGCCAAGTCGCTGAGTTTCCTCCTTCCTTTAGTACGGAACAGAACTGTGGACAGGACAACGACGCGTCGTTCAAGTTGAACACACGAATGGCGAATGCGAATGGGAGTTTTGGACGCGGACTTGGGACATTAGGACATGGGAAATCTCTCTAGGCTTGTCCCATGAAATTCTATGCATTTCCGTGTTGGCATTTGTCGCTGGCTCATTGTGAGGCTCAGCTCAGGATGCAAGTGGGCGCACAGTGGGGCAAGGCATTTTCCAAATGAATAACATTGCAATGCAGAATCATATTAAAGACCAAACAATTTTCCAAATAATATTCTTTAAGAAATCAGTTAAATATTGGCAAAGCTATGACAGTTTGAAGATTTAGAAAAAGTATCAAGGTATTTATTTTCCAAATTAACAAAATTTGAATGCAGAATAAAATTTGAGTTGAAATAATGATAAAATTGACATTCCTCAAGAAAATTGGTTAAGTTTTGACAAAGTTATGCGAGTTGGAAGTTTTTGAAAAAGTGTCAAGGGGTAGGTATGGAAAAAGTGGACAGTTATGAAAAAAAAGAGAATATTTCCAAATATAATTTTTGTTGCAGAATCAATTGAAGGGGCAGGAAAATTGTTTAGGTTTTGACAAAGCAATGACAGTTTAAAAATTTTAAATGAGTTCAAAATGTAGTTTTAAAAAAATTTCAGGGTTGAAAAAAAATAAATTCAAATTTTCTTTATTTATTTTTAGAGTATGGGAAGCTCCCCTCCAATGGAATTTAGTTATCTGATTTTCTTATATTAAATTTAGATTTAAAGTGAATATTTTTTTAAATTTAGTTTTATGTATATATATAATTTTCTAAGTTGTGCTTATGCTGAACTAAGGTGCACAGCTAAGCAGAAGATCATCCCATTGTGTTTCTCCTTCTCTCAGTTGCTCCCTCCCCCTCTCTCCCTGCCCCTTTAATTCTCTGTATGCATTATAATTTGAGTGGCATGTTGAGAGTTGCTTTTGTTTTGCTTTTAATTAGATTTACATTGGCCACTTTTCAGTTGCGGATGCCACAACAGCATCTCCCTCTCTCTCTCTCTTTTTCTCTCTCTGTTTCTCATCACGTTAGAGCCTAACAAACGCTGCGCTTTGTTTATCTTAGCGCCTTGTGCACTCATTGCCCCCGAATTGCGACGCTGCCCGTTGCGTATATAATACAAAAAGAAGAACTATACATCTACTTCCTTTTTCCCCTTTCCCCCTTAGCACTGCAGTGATTGTCAGTTCCTAGTCCTCCTTCTTTTTATTTTTGGTTTTTTTCGCTATTTTGTTTTGTCGAGTTATTTTCAACAGCTTCACTTTTTGCACTTCCGCTTTGTGTGTCACTAATTGCTTTTGTGTTTCAGTATTTACAATTGTTTTGATTCATTTCTTGTTGGCTCCAGTCCCCCTTTCTTCTTTCCTCTCTCTCAGCAGCCCCCCTCTCACTCTCTCTCTCTCTCTCTCTGCTTAATTAAATGCACTTTGAGTGTCGTCGAGTCTCTGCGCCATTGTCCACCAACAATTCATCTCATGCCTCTAGGCCTTTGTCTCATGACCCTCACTCTATTGCGTGCTCTTTCACTTTCTCTCTCTCTCTCTCTCTTCCTTTTCCTAATTAATCTCATTCTCTAATGAATTTATTAAAATTTTACTGCATTTTCACGCTGCATTCCTAATTGGCACAAACACAAAACACAGCTCAAAATCAGACTTTATTGATTTGCATTCTGCAATAACATGACCAGGGCTGAATGATAACTTGGCTAAACAATTCAACTTAAATATTTATAGTTTAATTTTATGTGTCTAATCAAAATTCAATTAAGAACTAAGAATCATAGTTATTTGAGAGACTTTAATACAAATTAATCAAAGTGAGACTAAAATTTCAAATATCTACGACACTTCTTAATAAACATTTTTTTGTAATATTATTTATAATGTCTATAAGATCAATTACTTATAATCTGTCGCATTACAGCCCTGGTTTGGAGCTTAAAATAAACAAAACGAACTTTGAAAAGTTAAGAAGAATAATATCTGGCAATGGCTGCTGATGAAGCTGCTAATTCAAAACCGGAAAAGCTTTTAACCAATTTACATAATTTGCTAAGGACTCGAGTCCATGGCCCACAAGTCGCCGTTCAAGTCGCCGTTCAAGTCGCGTTCCAAGTCGTCTGACTCGAGTCATTTTTCTTCGGCCGACGCCGACGAAGAGAACGACAACGAAGGACATTTTTAAAGAAATTAATTAATGAAATGTTGATTAACTTTTGCCAGGCCAGGACGTTGTTGAGTTTGCTGCCTGGTGCCTGGCTGACCAGCAGCAGAGCCAGACGGAAGACTGAAGGGCAAAGACTGAGGAGTAGGGAGAGGAGAAGAGAGCGGGTTGCGGTACGCCGTCTGAGATTTATGTCGCGGCATTTGTCATGGCAAAGAGTAAACAAGCGCTGGGCGTAACGCTTTCTGTGTGGGCGTGACCAAAGGCTGAGGGGTGA
Organism: Drosophila recens; assembly: GCA_037043495.1. Lineage (NCBI taxonomy): Eukaryota > Metazoa > Arthropoda > Insecta > Diptera > Drosophilidae > Drosophila > Drosophila recens. Next base: position 10,972 of record JBAMBJ010003804.1, on the reverse strand, counting down.
ACGGGGGGAAGGGGAAGGAAGGGAGGAAGGCGTGCACATAATCCACAAAATAATGCGCACCAAAAGCTATTTACAATTCGTGAATTTATTTTTAAAAAAGTGTTGCTAGACCAACCGTCGTCGTCTGCGACAGGATTCGGATCCGGATTTGGATCTGGGTCTGGGCTAATTAGCGTGAATGCCTCCCCCACCCCTACAGCCCATTCCATTAAAGTACCGAAATGAAATGCCATTTAAAATGCGAATAGTAAATGCTAACGGGGTCGCAGCTTATTTACCCTCGCTGATCCAATTAAGAGAACTTGATACAAGGTATCATTCGTTGATTTATTTCGTGAAATACGAGTCTTTGTATACAATAAGCGGACTAGGCTTTATAAGTCTGAAATCAATGGCATTTAAGCAGGGGTGGGCACGCAGTGGCTCCGGGAGCAGCGTCTGCTCCCAACTATTTTTCTGCCTACTGTTGTAGTTGTTATTGTTGTGCTCGCGAATTCAGATTTCGTGCCCACCGCTGCATTTAAGCATAGGAGTTTTTTTAATAATACTCATAATAAGTTGAGTTACTCAATCATAGACTAACATTAATGAAAATAACTTTCAATTAAATATACCTTATTTAATACAAGTTTAAGAAAGTTTTAAATATTAAGTAAACAGTAAGGCTTTCACTTAGCTTTAATGTGCTTTCAAAACGACAAAAAGATGCTTCTAGTAATACCATATATAGTAGTGAAAGCTTTAAAAGCTGTTTAAAAATTAATTGAACTTTAAACAATTCTTGGCTGTGCTTAAAGCTATTTGACCCTTATGGTAAATCAAACGATCTGGCGAGCTATTATTCATACTTAGTCAAAGAAAGGGTATTCAGGCGCATTTGCAATTCGTGCAATGTGATTAATCATTGTTGAGGCGCTTTGTTGCCCCCAGGGATCCAATGACCAGGGGGAGGGGGATAAGGCTTTGCGACATGAAACTCGTCAAGTTGTTTTGTGCTTGATTGATTTATGTATGCGAGCCCATTGTTTGGGCCTTAATTAGTTTGACCAGGTGGCTGATTTTGGCTGTGCCACAACACACACACACACAACACTCACACACACAAAGGCTGTTCCCTTTCCTGCTCTCTTTGTTGAATGGCCTTCAACAAGCTCCTTGCGTAGATGCTATTAGTCAAAGTCTTTGAGCAACTGGCGATAAGTTGGCAGCCAGGTATTCGCTCCTTGCTCCGGCGTCGATTTACTGTGCATCTGATTATCAAATTGCATAAAAAATGGTTAGCCAATAAAACATTTTGACATGCAATTCATACCTTATGCGACAAGAAGATGCGGAAGAAGCCAAATAAGGAGAAGTAGGAGAAGAGGAGGTGGAGTGAGAGGGGGAAGGAGTCACACACACACACCCCTTTTTTATATTTTGTCGTTCGCGTTCTGGCTCTATAAATAACATGACGCAATCTATGGGTAGAAAACATTATTTGGCAATAAAATGGAAATCGATTCGGCAATGGCAACAACGGCGAGTAAAGTTGACAAATTGCAGCCAAGGAACAAATGGAGCGCCGTAAGAAAAATAATATCGACTATCAAGGATTTCCCAGTGTTTCCCGTTGTCGTTGTCGCTGCTGCTGTTGTTGTTGTTGCTGCTGCTGTTGTTGCTGCTGTTGCTGCTGCTGCCGCTGCGACAATTTACATGCCCCAATTGCATCCCCGCCTCGTCCATTGCCTGAAATGTCGTTCAAATTGAAAATTTTTCGTAGACAAACACACTCTTGCACATATCGTCTCACACACACACACACACACACACACACACACACACACACACACACACACACACACACACACACACACACACACACACACACACACACACACACACACACACACTTGTCAACTGCGGCATCCTTTTGTGTCCTTTCCATCTGCGAATGCTTTCCCCTTTCCCTTTGCACTCCCTGCACCCATTGTACTTGTCATTTATGAAAATTTGTTTATTTTCGTAATGCTCCATTTGCAAATGTAGCCAAAGTAAATATTGGCGCTTTATATGCCAGACTGAAGTATGGACAGATCTCCATTGGATCCGCATCTTTCCCCTTTCCTTGCTCTTCCCCCCCTCACACACTGTGCCCTCTTTTATTTTTATGGCTTTGACTGCGGCGCATAATTCATATGCTTTTGTTACAATTTCCATTTGCGTTTATTCCCCCTCGTGTTTGCCATTGTGCATAAATTGATTAAAGCGAATTCCTTACTGAGTATTGAGTCATTGGCATTTGCATTAAAAACACACTCACATATTCACAAATATTAATATTTATTCAACATTTTATTATTGGAAATCACGTTTTCTTTTTTTTTTTTAATTGGCATTAAATATTTTGTTTTCGGCTGACTATAATTAATAATTGCACTTAAATAACAATACAAACTTTAATTGGCACTAGTTAAATTAATGGCCCATTAAAAATATTTGCAAAATATGCAAAATTTGCCTAAATTGCGGTCTCCGTTTTTGGTTTCAGTTAAATTCCATTTATATTTAATGTTATTACTGATCTTAATTTTACTACTATTTTATAAATATTTTAATACTCTAAAATCTTCAAAAATAAGTTGAGCAAATTTAATATAAATATAAATTTTGATTTTTTATACTCCTTCTGACCATAAATATGAATTTAGCTATGAAACTTTCCGGAAACTTACAATTATTATGTTTAAATTCTTAGAAATAGATGTTTGCCAACTTTTCATTAATTTAATCCTACATTGCATTTCATTAAATATACTGCAATATCATTCTCTTTTTTCACTTTCTGCTTTACTTTCGGTTTCATTTTGTCCATTCATGTCGTTCACATTCAATCGCCCCATCCAAGCATAAATGCCAAAAAGGCGCAATGAAAAAAACTTCCGGCAGTCATAGATTTTTAATAAATTTTCATAACCAAAGCACAGGGGGATGACCCCGCCCCCACTTCCATCCTTCCTGCCACCAGACGGCCACAGAGCAAACCAATTTCAAAGCATACTTATTGGGCATATTACGTCACAGTTGCTGTCGGAAAACCCCAGCCCCTCTCCTTCCCTCCCCCTCTGTTTAGCTCGTCAGAATCGTCACAGTCGAAGAGTTAGGGGCAATATTAAACGACAACAAAAAAACACAACAAGCCCGCAAAATACATAACAGAAGAAGAGCAAATAAACAAAAATCAACAACAACAATTTGAAAGCTGGCAAACGATTGTTACAGTCAATGATGTTGTTGTTGTTATTGTAGTAGTAGTTGTTGTTGTTGCTGTTGCTGTTGTTGTTGTTGTATCAGATATTACAGCTATTGTTGTGCAGAAACGCGCGAACGAGCCATAAAAATGCGAGGCCAAAACAGTCAAACTTATGTTGTGACAAGCAGCGAGTCGAAGCTTCCCCTTCTAGCAGCCGAAAAACCCTTGAAACATCGAAAAATCGTAGCACCCCGACCATAACCCCAACCCCCACTGCCCAAGCCCCAACCCCCAAATCACCCCAACTCCAATACGACCCTGAAACCATTTCGTTTTGAATCCTGCGCGACTGGCGCTTATATTTTATTGCTATTATCCTGTTTACTTCATGTTTATGAACAAACATCACACACATACACCCGCACACACATACACACACATACACTCAGAGTCATGTGTTTTGTTATGGTGTGCGAATTAGTTGTGGCAGCGAAGTGAAAGCGAATTCAACGGCATTTGGCATTTTTCCTTTTTGGTTCAATTGAAATTTTACTGTGGCAGTCAAACTACACGAATGACAGAGGGGTTAAAGAGAGGGACTGAAATGTAAGAGTAGAGTATAAGAATGAGAGAGAGTGTGTGTGTGTGAAAAAGAACGCAACTGTTTTTTTGGGGGAAAGGGCAAAGGGTCACACTGTGTGGATACGAATCATATGCTGCCAGCGACAGCCAAGATGTCAACCGCGAGCACTTTATACCCTGTACAGTATACATAGCAAAGGGTAGCTTGAATTTATATTTAAATTAAATTTCTACAACTTGTTTACTGAGATGTTAATTAACTAAAATAAAAATAATTTGATTTTTACAAAGATTAACACCAATTTATGTTTTTTACTTTACTTGCACTTGTGACTGTAATAGAAATTTAAATAAAATATACAAATATTTTATAAAAAAAACCAAAAAAAATTAAAATTCTGATAAATATTTATTTAAAAGGTTATTTACTGCATTAAAGGATCCTGTTGAAGCTTTATTTCAAGAGACTATAAAGTATTTGGTCTGTAAACTTAGCATAAATTACCCAATTACCATCTTGAATGTAGTTGAGAACATCTGGATATGTAAGTGACTTTTAAGGTCTCTCAATGATTTATATTTTCCAGATTTTTCTAAGGCTTACAGCATAACTTGAAAGTCGAACCTCTACTATTAGGATTATCAACTGTTTATCAGTCATTTTTATTTTGTGTATCGCACTGTGGCTCGGACCCTCTTGACATCCTGTTGTTATGGATGATAGTTCTATGCGCTTTGAGCACATAAAGCCCCAACCACTTGATAAGAAAAAGTGCTAGCGTTGTACCTTTTGGACCATCAGCTAGAGAGAAACAGCTGGCCAAAACTAAATTCATTTCCTTTGTGCTGGCTTACGCTTGGGGAGCTAAAAGCATTGAATATATAAAGAGACAACGTTGTCATATTTTCAAATTGTCTGTACAAGTGGGTGCCTTACACTTGGAGGGTGTGTGTGAGTATGTGGGTGTATGTGTGTGTGTGTGCTATGCAGGGGGACAGCACACATTTGTTTAGTCTAATAAACATTTATATGACTTTTTGCCAAAGTGCTCTACAATTTGAGTACGAGTAAAAAAAAGGAAAAAACAATCGTTGTGTGTGTTTCGAGCACTTAAAGCAGCGTTGAACCACAAACTTTAATGTCGAGTGTCAAACAAATAAATTACATCAGCGGCAACTAACAAATCAAATAATGAATGCATAAATTTAACAATTTTCAGTAGCCAGAAAGTAGCTAAAACTTGTCCAAGGGCAAGACTGAAGGAGATGGAGATGGAGATGGAGAGTTGGCTGCGTCGGCGGCTGCTTTTCCAATGACTCGCTTTGTAATTTATTACTTGGCACCGGAGCTGGGAAATGCCAGAACCAGCAGAAGCAGCAGCAGCAACCTTCGCCTCTGCTGCCGCCTTTCAAATGACAATTTTCGGCACAATTTTCGCCGCGATTCGCATAGAAAACAGTGAACACAGATGAGCAAAAGTGTGGGAGTAGAAACTTGAGTATGGGGGGTAGGGGAAATTGTAAAATTTTGTTGAAATATAAAACTTTCCGCTGCATAACGAGCTAACGATGCGGAAACCTGAAGAAAGTTATGTTATCAATTTCAGTAGCAACAAATAAATTTGAATTTAACACGGGAGCACACAAAAGGCCATCAACTAACTTTGAGAATTATGTGCACTCTCGCACTTATGGAGCAGTGTAACAAATGCTTTGCTTCCTCCTCAAGAATTGTAGTTTTAAATTTCGCTTTAGCTCTCAACTGGGTAAACAAGTAAATAATAAAGAGCTCAACGCAAGGCTATAAATTTACATCAGCTATTAAATATTGTAGAGGAAATTCCCTATGACTTCACACACTATCATAAATTCAATTCAGGTCTTCGAATCGAGAAATTGAGTTATAGATGGTTGAGAAATGGTTTCAGCTTGATTTCACAATGATTTTAATTCTATTTCATCGAATCTTAAATCATTTGAAATTTAAAACAAAACGTATGACAATTTGCAATGGTTTGCCTTCAATTTCCATTTTGTTGCTTTAACCACGTTGGGCGCCAAGCACTGGAAACTTGATCAGCATACGATTTGATTGAGTTATGCACCCTCAAACTTGGCGAAATCGTGAAGATATCGTTTTCAAGCACTCGGCGACACTTGAAGTGATAAGTTTAACGAACTAAATTTGTGGCCATGTTTGCGTCGCCGTCTCAGTTTGGTTATAAAATCAATTTCCGCTGAAGAATTCAATTTCCGAATGCAATAATTATGCCAAGTGTCCATGCGGAGGGCACAAAAAAGAGAAGAATGCAAAAACCACAACAAAAAACAAAATTGAAGGAGTTAGATGTCTTTTGCCAACTATCATCTCTCTCTCACTTTTTCTCGCTCTCATCTTTGCTCTCGCTCTCTCTATTGCAGTCACACCTTGCGACCCTCGCTGCATATAACGTCAATTAATAACTTTTCCCTTATTTTTCCTGGGTTTTTTTTTCAGTTTTCTGTAAATCTTTTGGCATAAATCTTTACTAGCACCTCGACGCAAAGAGAAATCACATAAATCCTTGAGCATTTAATTCGAACAATAAGAAAAATAATTACGAGTGCTGAGCACGTGAGTCAAGAGCACTTGTCTATGAGCTGAGCAGGGGGGAGAAAAAGGAAGTGGGAAGGGTGCTTGGAATGGGGGATAAGCCGTGGAAAAATTACAAGTCGAGGCGCGCCTCTCGCACTACGTTGTGAATTGCTACGTTCAACTGACATTCGCCCGGAAACAGCAACAAAGTCTACGAGTGTATGCGTATTTAGGTGTGTCTGTGAGTATATATATGTGTATATATGTGTGTGTATAGGATGGGTTTACTTGTCAGGCAGTTAATCTAACCCATCAAGCGGAGGCGCCGAGTCGCTATCCAGATATTCCAGCCCAGGCAGCGTCAGCGGAAAACGCCGTATACAGGTGCAATTAAGAATTTTGCACGGAAGCCAAGTCAAGTCAACAGAGTGAGACAGAAAGCAAGTGAGAGATGGAGAGAGAGGGAGATTGCGAATGAGAGCCATCGCATTCTTACACCCTATACCGTTTTTGGCGCCCAACGTGGGTAGGCAGCATGCCAACAGTTAACGCTTTCTTGCTATCTACCTTGCTACCTGGCCAGCTGCAACCCCCGAAGCGTTTACCCTTCTACAGCCTGAAGAGGGGATCTCTTCACCCCACCCCAGCCCACCTTCCCTTCCTGCGTTCTCTGGGCTCGTTTACTATTCATTCTAGCGTGCCATTAAGATTTGTTGTTTGAATACATTTACCATTTGTTAGTGCAGCCAGCGTTGAGTGAATGTGAATGTATATGGAAGTGTGTGAGTATCTGTGTGTGTGCGTGTTTCATTTTGCACTCACAGCAATTATTTACTCGCGCTTAAAGCTAAAAGGCTTTAATTGCGCGATTATTTGTCTTCTTCATTAAGCGAAACACGCAAATCTCAAAGGCAAAGGACTTAGAATGCTGAATGGGGGAAAAAGGAGAGTGTTAGAGAAGGCAGACGAGAAGAGAGTGACAGCAGGATAGACGAAATATAGATGAGGGACACAGAATAGTGTGCACACAGTGATTGCAGTAAATAGACACATGTTCGACTAAATCAGGTATTGATACAAAGCTTAATTGGGAGGAATAAACCCAAGTGTAATCGGTAAATGGAAGATAAAGGGATATAAAACTTGATTAATTAGAAACAATTGTAAGTTACATACACATGGTAAAAGTATGTATGTGTTCAAGAACTTAATTTTTGATCAAGTTGAGAAATTATGCCATTAATAGAAAATATATGAATAATTGAAACTATATGAATTATGATTAAGGCGAAGAATTGTTCTGTAAACAAAGTTAAATACTCGCAGAGTTTGTAACTCAGCTAAGATTTCCGATGTGAGATAAGCTGACCAAAGACCAAGAAACCCCAAAATTGTATCAAGTATACGCCTTGTTTGCAGTTCATAAACTTAGACCATAGACAAGAACAAGAAAATAGCCTGGGCTATTGTGGCTATTATGTTGTTGAGCATAAACTTTTGCCAGCAACTGTAAGCTGCACACGCGACATGCAATCCTTTTGCCGGCTACTGTTGCTCCTGCCCCTTAGGCCACCTTGCCACAGCCACAGCCCGAGCAGAGCACGCCACAAAAGCAAAAGCACACATTCAGCGAAAGTTTCTAAATTATTGCAAAACAAGCAGTCAAACAAGCTGAAGCAATAGCAACAATAACAACAACAAGGAGTCATAACAACAACTATTTGTGCCACTGGGAGGCGCCGCGGCTCGCAGGATCTGAGGCATTTTGTGCTAAATATCGGGACGATGCAAGAGAAAAGCGGCGGGCGACGGGCGACGAGCGACGACTACAATTAAAAGCACACCTCTTTTTGCAGCCACGCTGACGACACGACACGGTATCAAGGCTGAGGGCTAAAGGGGTGGTAAGTGGGGCATTTTCCAGCAGGTTCCTCAATAATTGACAAGCCTCTTTCCCTCCAACCCTCTTCTACAAACTGAGAGACTGTGCTACAAAGTGAAAACATGGCGCGAAAAATGTTGCAACGTTTTAGTTTTAATTTCTAGTTGAGGTGGCACACCCTAAAAAGGAATTTAACCTTAGCGCCCAAGTGTTTTATTATATGTAGTTTTCAGTCGCTGGAATGTGCTAAGGATGACCTCCCATACCACCCCACCCCTCAACTGCTACCCCCTTGTACCACTTCGTGCGCGAAATTAAGCCAAAGTTGAAGTTTTCCCTCGACTGCAACCGTCTGGGGAGACAGGAGAATTGGCAGAGTGTGGGCAAGGGGAGAGGAACTGAAACGGAAGCAAACGGCAAAAAAAAAAGAAGAAAAGTTGCTTCCTCTCTTTCACGCAAAGGTTGAGCTGGCAATCAAAGTGCTGAGTCAGTTAGCCAGACATATTGAGTTGGCCCCCTAGCCAATTGGCCAAGACCCGCTAAGACAATGTTTGCCCTCTTAAAGACACCTATAGCAATGGCAAAAATGTGTATGTGTATGTGTGTGTGTGTGGCAACATTGTGTGTGCGTGACAAAATGGTATTTAAAGCCGCCGGAAGCGGCAGCAATTTAAGTTGCAACCAGCGCCTCGTGGCTTGCATTCATTAATGCTGACTCAGTTCAGTTGTTGTTCTGCTACTGCAGATACACTAACTGAGAGGGTGGCATAGACTTATCAGTCATTATGTTAAATGTTAAGAGAAATAACTCTCTAATGACTTAATTTATAAATTTAAGAGGACATACGCTAATTCTAGTCTTTGATCTAGTTCAGTCTAAATTGATATTCATTTTCTATGTATGCACTATGTTATGTAGAAAGTTTACGAGAATTGTCTTAGCTCTAAAAATGAGGAGATACATATAGAGGTGTGCTACAGAAATCTCTTCCACTTGAATTTGACTTAAATTTGTATAAAATTTATGTCAAATTCAAGCAAAGCGATTCCTGTGGCACCCCTGATAACCCAATTTAGATATTTAGAAAAGTAATCTGATTTCCATACTCTTATCAATTTAATTCGTAAATATCGTAAACTTAAATTTAAACATCTGAATATTTAAAAGAGTATTTCTAGATATATGTAAAAAATAGTTTTTCTTAAAAATGAAATTATAATTACAATACAAGTTATATAATAATCATATACAAGTTAACATAAAACTCAATAATAATAGCAGTAATAATAATAATAAATATTATAAATAGTAAATAATAAATGTTATAAGAGTATTTCTAGATATATGTAAAAAATAGTTTTTCTTAAAAATGAAATTATAATTACAATACAAGTTATATAATAATCATATACAAGTTAACATAAAACTCAATAATAATAGCAGTAATAATAATAATAAATATTATAAATAAGATTCTAACTAATTATTTATTAACCTTTCTGTTATCTTTTCTTGTTTTTACATTTAATCTTAAATATAAATATAAATAGCGCTAGGAATCAAATTAAAATAAATAGATAATTAATAATTAAATAAGTAAATTTAATAAATACCTAAGCGTTGATGTCTCTGATGCTGATTGCTGATTAACTAGTTGCCGTTTAAAGAGTATTTAACCTTCGATTTGTCTTTTAAGAATAATTATAACTTTTCATAGGCGCTTTTATTTGGCAAACTCGCAGGTGGGCTCAGTGCACACGCATAGACCACATCATTAAGTCGAGGCTGCCAACTGACACCCCTTCCCTCCCCTCCCCACCCCTTCCCTCCCTTCCCACCCCTTCCCTCCCCTCCCCACCCTCCTGTCTTCCTAATCCCCTTTCCTTGACTCCTGGCAGCCACTTTATTTGCTTAAAATTTCATTCAAGATGAGCGCGAGAATTAAAAGTGCTGGTTAAGAGTTGCAATTTTAGTTCGGGCTCAAACTTGACTTCGTCTTCGACTTCGCGTTCCCATTCCCATTCCCAATCCCATTCCGAGTTTTTGCACGAGTTGCGAAAAAAGACAGCAAAAAACTTTATCCTATCGCTGGCTTAATGATGAGTGGGAGAAACAGCAGAGCTTACTATCATTATAAGGCAACTTTGATTGGCAACCTGAGGGTGCATATTATTTGCCGTACTGTATGCAGCTTCAACTCAAAATTGAGCTCAGCTCCGCGAGCTTTTCCCCCCGTCAGTTTTCTCTTGTAGTATTTGTAGTATTTACACAGGCTGTCGCGTTGGAAAAGTTTTTGTTGGGAGCCCAGCACAAATCGACATTTTGGGGCAACTTTGAAAGCACCCGCATGCAGCTCTCAACTTGCCCCAAATTGTTGCAAATAAAATTTTACCCGCGTTTTTTGGGACACAGCTCGTAATTTCTTTAATAGTTGTTCATCATCATCAACAGGAGCAGAGAGAGGTAAAGGATGTGTGTGTGCATGTGTGTGTGTGTGCATGTGTGTGTGTGTGTGCTTGTGTGTGTGTGTGTGTGCGTTAAGTGGTTGTTAGCATGAATTTTGCATAGGTTGTTCGGGTGGCTGAACGGTTACCTGATTTCTGCCTGTTGGCTGCAACGTTGTGTGTATTTCGCATAGGCAAAATACTTGTGTTAATTTATATGGCACACAGTCTGGCGCACTTTCTACTACAGTTTCCG